>JAQQZW010000023.1:5014287-5024897 GCA_029814745.1 Zanclus cornutus | reverse complement strand
CAAATCAAGTTCAATATCGACCAAGTTTCTACTTAATGTGCGAGCTTGAAGGGCTAAAAGTATTTTAAATTAAAGACTTTAGATAATAATGGCTTCTAATAATATCTTAACAGCATATTCTGTAGCATCAGCCCGTTACTAAAGCATGCAAAAAACGCCAAGCCACAAAGAGCTCAGAGCCAAATTTAAAAAAGCAAGATAAAGGTGCATCTAATAGCCTGGCAGGAAATCCAAACCTCTGTCAAATTCACCAACCAAAACGTCTAACCCAAACCAATTGATCACATGGCAAAGAGCTGCCGCATGGGAGTTCATCCTGGGTTGGAGCATTTGATTAGTGATTAAGTCAGAGTTTGGTTTTGCCATCTTTTCTTACTTACATTGGCGCAGAATAACAGCAATGCAATACTAGTGTCATTATAAGTATATCTCATGGTCTGTTTGCAAGCCTTCACTCCCAGTCTTGTTCACTGACGTCTGTGTAGGAGCAGTGAGGAGAGAAAACAATTGGGTTATTGTGCCAATAGACAACTATGAGGACTCTATTCAAAATGGTGCTTACTGTATCCAAGAGCTACTGCAAGATGATTTGAATATAGAAGCAGTTTGAATACTGAAAATCACAGTTTTACCATCAGACCAGGGTAGGACCTCTTGAAATAATTGCACTTGATTTGCCCGGCACATTTGCTGTGTAGTGTCTAGATATAATTACAGAGACTCTATTTTACTGAAAAATGTAAAAACGAGTGCAGAGCCGTCAAAAAAAATATGTGCAATAATTTAACCCATGTTTGTTCTTAATCAAACATTGGAAAATACTTATGACATCGAACACCACTGTAATGCTTTTATACAAGAAGTATGAAATACTGCAAGATGAATGGAATGACGTGCTGTAGAGGGGAGAGACAGGAGGTAGGAGGGATAGTTTGGTCTGCATCCAGTAGAGAAAATGAATCAAAAAGGAGTAAAAGCAAATTATCACTGGGTAAGCTGTATCTGATGGGTGTGTCCATTGTGAGTGGAAGGAGTTTCCATTTCACTTTAAAAAAAAAAAGTGAAAATAAGAACAACAAAAAAAAAACATTACCCCCAAATTTGATGTGAATTAGCAGGCCTTTTCTCTTCTCAATCAGAACCAAAATGAATGCAAACATTTTCAGCTGCTACTGTAACTGGTGCTATGAACAGCTACAGTATCTACTATGGTTACAGACAGTTACAGGATGCCAGTAACATGACTCCACTAACACTTGTTTCACTATTCTCAAACACAACCAACATTGCCATTTAATATCCATGTGTAGACCAATACACATGTCTATTAAGCTCGGAAATCAAGCAGCTGAACAAAGACATGGCAAAATGTTTACTGACATCCTTTTTAACTTACCAAACTTGCTTCACTCTCTGTGGGCTGCAGTGTTTGATTGCTTGGTGCATTCAATTACAGCTTGATGTGAGAGTGTTTTTTATGCTAATGAAAATTGTTGTACTGGAGACAGAAACACAAAACACTTAGCGGAGTACTGAAATGTTAGGTGTGTAGTAATGATGCAGATAGAGTACCGTACACACAGGTTTCTTACCCATCTCCTCCAATCTCCAATCAATTTGAATCGTGGATGTCTATAACAAACTGTAAAATTTCTCTCACCTCCAAATTTGAAATAAAAACCTGCTGTAAGTGTTGGTGTAATCACTTTATATATGGCAACTGGTAAATTAAAAGAGCTCCTGTATGGCTTAAGATGACAAGCTTGCCAGGTGAAGAGCTCTAACTCTGACGCAAAACAAACAAACTAACAAACAAACACACAAACAAAAACTAAGTCACACATCATCAGACACTCCATAACAACTGGCCTATATCACCATTCAACCAAATAATGTGCCCAGGTGCCAAACACATACACAAACACATAAATATCCGAAACACATACACAGGAAACACACAGAAACATGTGCACATTAATCAGTGTTCTTCAGGGAAGGATTGGGTCAGATACGGAGATTTCCCATAATTCCCGTTGTTTGTCTGAGCGCGTGCTGGGAGGCATGAAAAACTGAATGGAAATGTAAGTTCATGTGTGTAGGAAAACACAGGGGTTAAGAATATGTTGTGTCAGAGGAAAAAAAATGTTTAATAAAAGAGAATTCACACATTATTCCAGAGACATTTGGACAGATTTATCACAAAGAGTGGGAATCTCTTTTAAAAAAATCCATGTTTGGGCCTGTTTTCAACCAGGCTTTTAACCAGTAAACAGGCCCAAAATGTACCAGTTCCTGTCTTACTGTTCACAAATCTGGACAGAGGTCTAAGGAACCATAAAACATGTGATTGCGTATTCTCTTTTATCTGATGTTTTAAGTAGCTGCTTGGCAGAAAGTCACATGTTTGCATTAAAAATTGTTTAAAAGTGATTTCTGTTTATTACTTCACTAGTACCTTGTCACTGTGCACTTGTGAGAATCGGATGAAATCTGCATCCTGTAACACTGATACTGTATTTTCAACTGTATATACTGAACCTAACCGTAACCCTTAAGTGGATTTATACAGTTGACTATTGCTTTTCAAGATTATACTGGTTTACATATTCAAAGCTTATCAAGGGCAAGTGAATAAATGAGGCGACTATTAAATGTGATGAAATTCTGAGTTGGATATTTACAAATGCCAACATCTGAAGATAGCGGAGCTTAAGAATCAATGGTATTCATTGATTGTTTTGTATTTCTCTGCATTTCAAGGATTTACCCGATGCAAAGAGTTACAGGAAGGTCTCCGTATATGACATGAAAACCATTTGCGGATAATAATGTTGGCATATATGTTTGTTGATTGCTGGTTATGACTGCATTGTGTGCCAAGCAATGGTATTTTAGTTTTTCATTTCCTAAAGGGCTGCAACAGTCACATTCAAAACACTGTATGTTTAATTGTTTGAAACAAAATTATAAAGCTCTAAGCTACTGTAGTACCTCTATATATGTCTGCCAAAGCATATGCTTATTGGTCGACATTTAAAAAAGCAATCTACTGTAGTTCACCTCAAATCTCAAATAAATTCTCTGCTTGAGGTCTGTCACAGATCATTTTCACCAGAGGGTACAAGAAGGCACGCTATTGTGCTGGAAGGGTAACAACAAAACCATAGTAGTTTACAACCTCTGTCTGTCTGGCAAAGTATAGAAAAGTCAATTTTTGGTCAAGAAGAAGGAAGCTTACTTTATATGCTGCCAATCCTGGCACTGTGCATAAATAACACATTTTGGTCATTTTTCAGAGAAGAAGAGACTTTAAAGCTGCCTTTGGCAAGATTTGCATGTAAAAACAACCTTTGTACAAATACGAACATCTTTTCAGAAAGTGGGGAGCTAATAGAATAAAATCTCGTCTCTACTAACTGGGATGGCCTTGATTATAAACTATGAGTACTTTCCTAGATTTCTGGCACCTGGTAGGTTACAGATATCTAATCGTCAATCACATCTTCGATTTTATCAACCTGGTCTGCTGTTCTGGATGCCCTGTAGAAAAAGAATAGGGGCGAACTTTGCACCTCACCATGTTGCCCCACGCCACGTTTTTATTTTGAGACTGACAGAGACATCTTAACCAACCGCTCTAAATAAAGATTTATTAACTAAACTACTTGTAACATTCATATAAATAAAAATTAAACCTGTTTCTCATGGTCTCCTTCTTTTCTGAGAGACTTTCTAGAGTTTAGCACGCCTAGCCTAGTGGAATGCTTGCTAACTAACATTTGCTAGCTTGGTACATTAGCTAGCATCTGGGATTTTACATCTTACTTCTGTCCCAACCCAACCATTTCTTGAGTTATTACAACAAATCTGTAGTTAAAAGTCTTTTCCTTGTGAGAAAATAATCTAAACATGAGGAAACAGCCAACTTTTGGTGGAGGCAGGAATAACCAACTAAACTAATATCAGCAAGTCAACTAAATTAGCTAGCTTGTAAATTTAGCTAAATCATGGTGGGGGACCACAATAACAAAGAACCCAACAGGGTTTTTTTTTAGAGGGAACATTTCACCACACCACAGGAAGAAAAGCACAGCTGAAAATAATGAAACTAATAAAAGCTAAATTTCATTTCACTGCTTCAGTTGCAGGTTGCTGGTAATGTGCATGCCAACTCACTGTCACAGGTTAGTAGGACGCTTCAATATAACAGAGCCATTGCTAATGATACTAGTAACACCTGTGCCTTTCCTGCTGTATCAAGTAAAAATACTTGCTGTAAAAATTTAATATGGGAGGAAAAGAACTGTGAAACACCTCTGCAACTTTTCACTACATGTTGTAGGGTCAGTGCTAACAGCTTGTATTGTGTAAATGAGCAACCCTTTCCCAGACATCTTACGTTACGTTGTGTCCTGCAGAACTCAATGTTTGTTTTTGTAATCTTGGAGAAAAGGATGATATAAAAGAAAAATAACAAAATCCCTGCACTACTCTCCAACAGATATTTTGCCCAGTTTTTGAACAAGTCGTGTTAAATGACAGAAACTGTGTTCAATCAAAACTCAGGCCAAATTTCAGGCCTCTCTCGTACATCCGGTGTCCTTGAGTAAAAAGTGAGCCCAGGTCCACCTGGTGTTGTGTACAGTTTGCTGATACTGCATTACATGAATTATGGGTATTGCAGTTCAGCCATATCTCAGATGCTGTCGAGTTGCTTAGTGCAGCTTTAAATCTTTGAAATGTTTTGTTGTCACTCTTTCAACACTGAAATGTGTCCTTCAGAACCATCTGTAACCTTCTTTCAAACATTTTGTGACAGACCTCTTTTTCTACAGGATAAATGGAGAAGTAAGTTGGCCTGTCAGTGTGTTGGCTGGCAGTGAGTTCACAGGGTGCTGCATATGGACAGGGACGCACATAGAGAACAGCAGAAGTGGAAAAGAGGCAGCAGGTTATGGATGGAGAGTGAGAGTTTGCCGGTTTGGTTATTACCTGGATACTCGGGGTGGGACAGGCGCAAGACGGGGCTGCACTAGGATGGACTGACGCCTCCCCTAAGAGAAATCACCGTATCTAATCAACATAGGAGGAAAGGAGAGGAGAGGAGAGGAGAGGAAAGGAGAGAAGGGTTGAAAGCGGGAGGCAGGAGGAGGAAGCTGACAGCAAAAGAAGGAAGGCTTGTGTGCAGTGGGGAGGATTCAGAAGGGCAGTGAGGGTTGAGGAAATTAACAGCCATCCGAACAACACAATGCAGAACAAAAACTCAACAGAAAAAAGGACATAAATATACACAAAAATGCTCACTAACACACATTTACATACACATACATAATGGCAACCATACACGCGCAACATTAACAGACATCCCAACAGCCTGAAAGCATTAAAATAGCGTGCCATGCGGTGTATCATTAAGAGAAATCATGCTTAGGAGGAGAAAGAATAAGGCGTTAAATTGTTTACTCCAAACGACATCTGCATCTGAAAGCAGCTCATTAATCCAATAGCTTCTGGAAAGCACAATATTGCATATTTTCTGATTCAGTAAGGTAAAAGGAACATGCTTATCAAACATGCAATCATCTACTCTATGAAGATAAATATATAAATATATAGACCAGTATGGTTTATGTTACTGACTTCAGGTCTGCAAAAACATGGTGTTATGACGAGAAAAACATTTTTAAATTTCTGTGAAATTTCAGTTGATTTTTCTGTTTTATATACCGTAGCAACGCAACTAATAATTATTCATTATATTCATTAAAGTTTGGTCAACGAAACATCATTAAAAAATTCCCATCTTATTGACCCACAGCTCAAGGTGACGTCCTCATATGTCTCCGTTTGTCTGATCAACTGTCCGAAACTCAAATAAATTCCATTTACAAGTTCAGTTTCTGCTTTACAAAACAGAGAAAAGCAGCAAAATCTCCCGTTTTAGAAGCTGGAACCAGAGAACGTTCAGCATTTTGTATTTATAATGAACTCTATACTATTTAATACAGCTTCGGTGTAGCTAGACACGGCCAGCTGAGCGGCCGATGGGAGGTCAAAGTTCACTCTTCTTTTAGTCAGCGCCACATTTCTACAGTGAGCAGGTGGATCCAGGTGAAAGATGCTTCTTCTGTTTTGTTTCAGCTCTTAAACCCACTTCCTTCACACAAAATATCAAACCGTCATTTTCAAAGCTTTCTGAACCCGTCTGACTGAAGTCCAGCCAACAATTGCCAATGATGCAGCACCCGAGCTTCCACCTGGATTCACCTGCTCAGACTGTGTCTTGGAGGCAGTGAAGGGACGAATAATAAGAGGCAAGACAAACCTCCAGCAGAGGGACGAACAAAACTGAACTAACTTCGTTATTTTCACAGGTAAAATTTGGCCGTTTTGAATAATGGATGTCACGCTTCCATCCTACGTGCTGGTCCTTGTGGTTAGTCCCACTGAATGCACTGTGAATGGCTCTGTGCCTTCAGGACACACTGGAAAGGTCGTCTCACCAATGGGGTCGCTGTCTGGGTTGTACTCGAGGGCGTTTTGCCAGATGAGGTCGGCGTCCGACACGAACTCGCCCACGGTGACGTACTTGTGCTCATCGATGTTGGTCAGCAGCGTGGAGAAGTCCATGGGCCTCCTGACCACCATCAGGTAGTCTGGGACCTGAAGGGGACGGAGAGGTTTCACTACAACATGTTCCTGCTCGCAGCCTGATCCTTCAACAACCTCAGTGCTGTTTGTTTAATACGTTTACTGATTCTTCACTGATCATATCATATTACATCGATTTTACATCAAACCTGAACAAAAACAAACGCTGTACAAATATTAAGGGCTGTCAGAAACACCACTTTACAAGCTCCGGAGCATCGAGGGTAATCTGAGGTCGTGAGAGGTATAAACCAAACGCACAAAGTAAATATACAGTAACAGAATGTGCTGACAAAAATATATCTTGCAGTTTGTCCTTACTGATAGCAGAACAAAAACAAACAAACAAAAACAGGAACGTCTGAATCCCAATGAATTGAAAACCAGAGACCTTCCCAATGAGCGAGTATCAGAAATCGGCTCCAGACGCACAAATATTCTCTCATTTCATCCATTTTAGATGAACACAAACACACAAACAAACACACAAACAAACACACAAACAGACTGTCGTCGCTGCTAGTCTCTGCTCAGCCAGCTAGACTAAGTTGATCAGGAATAAATGAGTGAATTGATAAAGAATGATAAAGAAAGGACCAATAAGCAGAATCGATAAAGGCACTCGCATCAATAAAATCTTCTCAGCTCACTCCTGCCACCACGACGACCGTCCCAAAGCCCAAAGCTCTGTGAGATCTGCACTGCCCATATTTCCTCATTTCTCATTTCTATCCTGCAGCTGCAGAATAAGGTTTCATTTTTATCCAATTATTTAAATAACTGTACCAAAGATTTGGGAGTTTTGGAGGTAAGTGACGTCATATAACCCCGAGGTGAGTCACTTTTCAGGGGATGATTTCCTGACTAAACTCTCACAGAAGCAACGCAGCTCGTAATGTTTCAGTTGGCTTTGTTAGACGAGAGTAAATTAAATATTTTGGGTCTCGTAGATGTTTAAATTTCCCTCCCTCTGAGCGCTCTGAGGGTTTTTCATTCACGTTAGCTTCAAAGCTGATATCAGTGGTACATTCCTGACCTTTGAAACAGAGGTTGACCGAGAAATGTCACCAGTTTCTTCAGCAGTAACTGAATGACACATTCAAAACTCTCTCTGCTCAGACACATAAAGCTGCCTGAGCTGACACTCACCTCCTCTATGTCCACCGGTTTGGTGAAGGCCTTGAAGCGGCGGTCCAGAGCCAGACGCTCGGTGATGTTACGCAGGAAGAGGCGGAGCTCCCGTAGAACGTCCTCCTCCTGCTCCTCCAGACGGAGGCGCTCCTGCCCCGACAGCTGGCGGGGGGGAGGCAGGGGAGCCAGGGGAAGGATCTCCATGGCCGGAGTCACTGAGAGGTGGAGGTGGTCAGAAATAACATCATTTATCTATTTTTATTTTTGATGTTTTGGTTTGATCCTCTAACACTTAGGATTCAGCCTCAACAAGCAGCTAAAAGCATCAGGAGAGCACGGAGTCACATACACGGGGCTGTCTTGGAGGGTGGAGCCTCGGCTGCCTGGTTCAGAATGAGGTCCAGGAAGAAGTCTGTTCTCTCGGGCCGGGTGGGAACACCGATGGTGAAAACTTCCCCGTACTCCTCCCGAAACAGACACTGAATCTGAGGACAGAAACAGAAGTCAGAGAACTTTATTAACGTTTTTCCCTCCAGTTTGTTGTTTTTCCAGTTTTCATCCTGTGGACAAAAACCAGTAAAAATCATCTGATGCAATAAATGCGAGAGGAAAAACATTTCAAACACGTTCTGTATCTTTTCTGACCCCGGGACCGGTCCAGCTGCTCACCTCTGGGTCCAGCTGGTGATGGGGGATGCTGCAGGTAGCGAGGAGGAGGATGGGGGAGAAGGAGGGGATGCTGCCCAGCAGGCTGAAGAAGGAGGCCCTCAACGAGGGCACCGCAGTCTCCCACCACTGCTGGATGTAGGGGATGTAGAGGATGCTGGGAGACGTCCGCTTGGCCTCGCAGAACACCTGAAGGGGCAGAGAATGAGACATTTGTTAAGTCTGCTTCTGCTTTTCATGTTGTTTTATTCTCTAAAGCAGATTTTTTGCAACATTCTGTTAAAGCATTAAAACTAATTACAACACGCCCAGAGTTTAATGGAAGAAAACACATGCAGTTGCTGGTCATGAACACTAGATGTCACTAAAGGACAGCCAAGCCCTGTGTTGCAGTCTTGACAAATGTAGGGAGAAGTTAGAGAGAGCAACACCACCTTGAACCTAATTTCATATCTGAATTGAGTGCAGGTCTCCACATTTAGACTGAAACTTCTTCCACCAGATACCGAATCAACTGGGTGGCACATTTTTAACCAGAGTTTCATGTCATTTTTTTGTCCGAACTGAAATTCTCTGCTCACCACTGAGTTTTTGTATTTTATCAGACCAACAAGCTTCCTGAGGTTTTGTAGTCAAAATAACGTCTACATCCGTGTGGTGCTTGCTGAGGAGTCACCTGGGCGCAGGCCTCCTCTGGGGAGGTGCTGCTGACACCAAAGAGCACGGCAGAGTCCAGGCTGTGGACGGTGAAACGCTCCAGAGCGTGCAGAACCGCAGGAGCCAGGTGAGACGTCTGACCAGCACCAGGGCGGCCGGCCAGGAGCATTCTGGGACGGTGAGAGGTTGGATGTTTGACTGCACTCCTGCAGGACGGAGGGAGACAGTCGGACGGGTGATAGAAGGGAGGGCGAGCAAGAGAAGGACAAGGAGAGGACAGTTCAACAATATGAAGAGAATCAACATTAAGAGAGTGAAAAAGGATATGAGAGAATAAGCAAATTAAAAAAGTTGGTCTACAAAGTGCTCGATTTTACTTTATTTCAGTTCTTGTAAGTAACACAAGTAGACTGATCTTGCATGAGATCACGTTCTCCTCCCCTTCTGCTATCTGAGTGTTACTACTGTGCACGAGTACCGTCACTGCATCCTGTGCTTAGCACCGCCCAAGACGACGGGGATACAAAATATAATATATATATATTAATGAATATAATATATATTATATATATAATAATAATACAAAAAAAATAGAAACAAGTCAGAGCATTTTTTTCCCCTGAAGCAGAATAATAATCATGCAGTCAGACCTTCCTCCAGCGCTGACACAGCGCTGCGGAGACACAGTATGTGAGACTGCATTCCCACAGATGCATGTTCAAAAAATGCACTATAGATTTACTTTTCTGGGCGTGTATTTGTATAAATGTATATAAATAATCACATTGCTCTATTTTATTCTTTTATTCCGTTCTACTCTTTGTATACTGATATGTTCTGTGTGTGTAACATGAGGGACTACAACTTCCATGTTGCTGTGCAGCCCCGTGTTGCACAAAAATGGATTAAATGACTTTGATACCTTGAAGACGTCTGTTAAAGCTGACCTGCTGCTCCAAATCTCGATTAAGCCTCAGACTCACCTGGCGAAGTGCAGGAAGTTTCTGCTCTTGGAGGTGGAGGGCGAGGAGATGCTGGATGTGCTGGACGCCTCATCTCCTCCACACATCAGGCCGTCATTAAGGATACCAGAGGTCAGATCTAACATGCAGGAAACTACAGACGAAGAGTTGTGTAAACTTCATCAGGACGACAGCAGGAGCGTCTCCGGCAGCCCCACTCACACTCACCTGGCTCCCTCTTCCTCTTCATCCCCTGCTCGGCGTGGGGGAACAGCCTCTGCAGAGTGTCCAGGATGTCACGCAGGGCGGCGCACAGCAGCGGGTGAACCACAGGCGACAGGGGTTTGGCGGGCGAAGCAGCGAGGCGGTGGCAGGCCGGCGTCATCTTCCTCATGGCCGCCACAAAGTCGCAGCTGCTGACGGCGATGGAGGAGACGTCCAGTAGGAGCTTCTGGGAGGTGCCGTAGATCTGCGGGTAGCGGCGTCGCAGAGCGCACAGCGCCGCCTCGGTGCACACCGCCCTGATGTCGGCACCGCAGTAAC
>JAQQZW010000023.1:4959121-4973511 GCA_029814745.1 Zanclus cornutus | reverse complement strand
GATGGGGGAAATAAGAGAACATGAGAAGATAAATTATTCTAATAAATGAAACAGTCTGTTTGTGGTCTTCATGAAAAATATACTCTGGTTACATTTGTTTATTTGTTCCTATATCTTGTTGCATTTTTCCAGCACTGCAGTCTGTTTCACCCCGACTCTACATGTTGATCATGCTGTCTGTCTCTGCTCTTCTTCGCTCTCTTCCTCTCTCAGCTTCTTCTGTCACACTAATACTCAGACACACACACACACACACACACACACACACACCACTTCTCTCCCACGCAGCTATTTTACATAATTCAAATAGTGCATTTAGCCCTCTCCCTCTCTTCAGCCCCTGATATCTCTCCTCTCTGCTCTCTCATTTTCTATCTCCTCCTTGGCCCCTCTTCTTGTTTTCGTACCGTCCTCTCCTTCCCTCCCCTTCAGATATGTGTAGCATCTAGAACCCTCCCTTTTCTCCATATTACCTTTATCTGTATTCCACTTTTATCCTTTATCGTCGCCTCTGTCCTTTCGTTCTCTTTCATTTACCTACACAAAAGGCAATCTTTTCACTGCAAGCCTCCCCGTCTTTCTGTCAGCACGCCTTACATTTTCCTAAACTAACACAAGGAGGGAAAAAGATTACCACAAAAGTGTTTGTCACCCGGCCGAGCCATCACACCATGCCAGTGCCTCTTTGCCCAAGTCCACAGCTTCAAAACTACCAAATCAAACTCTGTAGGCTGGATGAGCGACTGGTGGAAGAGTCTTCGACATTTTATTAGGAGAGCAGGGGTCCTATATGAAAAGCTTGCTGATAAATCACCAGAGAGTTGGAAAGCTCAACATCTAGCTTGATTAAAAGGTGGCAAGAGCACTTTTGACAGTTGACTGGTGTATGAAAAGTAAGTTAATTTGGTCTCTTATATGTTTTGTGTTAGTGTTACACAACTGTAATGTTTTTTATTTGAGAAAATGAAAAACTAACTTTAGAGGATGATTGAGACAAAATTAAAGCAATTGTTTTTTTTGGTACCTGGAACATTTCAAGAGTCTTAATTTCCAGGAATCGACTGTCTCTAGTTTCGAAACACTGAATGTGTTTCGGCTCATGAACTTTGGAAGCTTTATTCAAATATTCTCCACTCAGCTTGCGTGGCTGCCGTCACTCGCTCACAGCTGTACTCACAGTTGCTTAGGTGTTTGTTACTCTGCAAGAAATGTTAATTAGCCGCAGGGTGATCATGGGTTATGCCCTCATAATGTATGCAAAAAGGCTTCAGAACAGTGATATCAAGATCCACTGCAGAATATTTTGTTTCCCAAACTAATTTAGTTTCTCCTGGAGGAGCAGATTGTGCCGAGGAGAGAGTGGTGATTTAAAACTCAACTGGCATCAGTTTTAGACTTCAAGAAAAAACAACTGAGGTTTGGGGCGTTTAGCTATAGAGCGTGAGATCAGATAAACAAGCAGTCTGTGAGGTGATTCAAGCTGGTACTATTCTAACCATTTGGGTGATAAAAAAAAAACACCTGCGTCTTTTTGGTGCCAATCTGGAGTCGTAAGATTCAGAGAAAGCATGTGTTTTATTACTGCCTTTAAAGGAGGGTTTCATTGGGGCGGGAGTCTTGTTTTCTGTTTGTCTGCTTTAGTTCGATGCGGCTAATGTTGTTTGCCTCAAGAAGAAAAAGGAAGCGAGTAATACGAAAACAACTAAGCTTCTGTGTTTTAAAGTTTATGTGCATCCCCAAATGTTGATGAATCGAATCATCTGTCGGGATGCCCTTCGAGTCGAGTCTCGATTATTCCAAGTCGGATCATTACACCATTTTTAGCTGCTTCACTGTGCACAGAGCACCAGAGGATAACAGCACAATAAACTATGAACTTTTAAAAGCTCAAAATTAACAAACTATAAAAGTAACTGTGATCATATCAGAGGGCAGCGCGACTCTATTGAATGTAAGTAAAACCAGCTAAACTGCTTTGACGTTTGATCGTTTGGCTGACAGGGGCAACACTGGAAAAAGACACAGTGGTGCGCTAGGATTTTATAACTGAACAATGACCAGAACACACACTTTATAAACCTTTAACTCTCTAAAAATCTGATGTTTTCATATCAGAGATGATGTGAGTCTTTTATGTAAAACTAGTGGAAGTGTAAGTTGTTTTAGCTGCTCAGTGCGGAGTGTCTACAGGTGCGCTGAACTGTAGTGTAACCAGAGACTGTATGATAAATAGTGGACAGAGCTAATGTGGCATCACCTGCTGGTTTGTCTGAAGCCTCGAGTTCGGCATTATGGCCGTCACCATCTTGTTTTTTTGGGCCAGAAGTGACCATATTTGGAGGAGAGGGTGGAGCTTGGGAGGATACGCATCACTGAGCCCATGGGTGACTTCAGGCAGACAGCTAGTGGTTGACTGTCAATCAAAACAGCCATGCCCCTAATTATACATAAATTAAGTCTAAATGTAATTTGTGAGTGAGTTTTATAAAAATGCTCCGCCTCGCACAGTTGTCACCAATGAGGAAATGAGCTATAGAGACCAAAAACCTTTTTTGTATCAGGCTGTAAACCTGTTTATTTCTGCCATAAAGTTTAGCATTTTTATATGGGGCTCTGTGGGGCTTGTCTAGCTTTTGGAGCCAGCCTCAAGTGACCATTCAAATAAATGCACTTTTTTGGCACTTCTGCTTAGGCTCAAATTTTCAGCCCAGGACGTTGCAGCTTGAGTGTTCCTTGGCGGCCATGCATAATGTATTTCTCATAATCACAGGAAAACATCAGTGTTAATGTTGAGTATTTATAAAAACAAAAAAAAGCAACAAGCACATGACTGGATATTAATTCTTATTTGAGTACAGCCCTACTGACCACAGCATTTTTAGTAAGGAAGTTAAAAGGTAAAATTAACAAATTTAAACGAGACATAAAGCCATATAGAGGATAAACAGGTGGTCACGCTGTAATAGACAAAGAGATAAATTAATCTGATGATTTTATGAAAAACAGTTACAGTATATGATGTTATAGTATGTTTAAACAGAGCCACTTGCTGCAATTCGTGTACACAGTACATTATATTTCATTTAGAAATTACTGGGCAAGAATCCTCTGCACCATGTAAGTATTTACTTTCTTAATTTTTAAAGAGACTCTGAAGCAGTGTTGCAATTTAAATTCAGTTTAGCCTCCAAAACATCATATTTCTACACTTTTCCAGTGAGAACACACCATCTGCTTTAATTCAGATTGTGTTTACCCACACACTGGAAAGAGACCTGAATGGGGCAAACCAATCCATTCTCTTGTAATTTGTAGGATTGGCCACACAGGGCAGATTACTGTTGACTTGCAGTATACAGTATATAAATCATGACTATAATTAAGGTCCTCAATGCAATGCCTTACAGAAAGCACAAAATGCTCCTCTGGTAAGCACAGCTGCAATAGTACCCAGTGTGGTTAAATGCTCCATCATGCATTAACTCTTACTGCAGTAATACAGTTGGCAATTATATGCATGTTGTGCGAAAAATGCAATAAAAGCACACATGTTTGACTTTGAGCCTGCTGTAGCCTGCAGCAGCGACTCCATCTGTAACTGCATTGGTTATTCATTCATTAACCAGCTAAAGAACTTAAAGGGACGGTTCACCACAGAATTAGAAGTAAATTTTTCTTCTCTCACCTGTGGGGCTATTTATTCACCTAGAGTGTGAGTATCCAAGGTTTGGAGATATTAGCTGAGGAGATGTCTGCCTTCTCTTGCACTTGGCTTGTGGCGCGCAAAATGGCAAAAAAACAAAAAAAAAAACATCTTAATAACTCCACAATGTCTTTTTTCCAGAAATAATTACTTGATTAATCAAGATAATCATACCTTCTTGTGAGCAGTTACACGTATGAACTATTTTCTTTCTGCCAAACTATACCCGCCGAGTGAATCACCACGCAGAAGGAAGCAAAGTTTGATTGAATCACAACTTATCACTCATCAACTCTCGTCCAACAACTTTAGCTTCTTTATAAACTGATATCCTATTGGTTTACATTTGTGATTGCTCTCCACCCTGCATCTTATGTTCCTCCCTTTTTCTTGTTGAATCATCTCTGATGATTACACCTGCTGACATATTCTCCTCCTCACCATAAGATACTTTAGACAAAAAAAATGGCTTCAACTACAACAGCATAATCAGGGGTTTCTACTTCAGGCAACAAACTTATCAACCACCCCATGGCCCTTACGTTACCTCCTCTTCATTTCAAAAAATATTGTGTCTTTTTGCCTTTACAAGATATTTTGAAGTTGAAGACACAAAGGCAGCGAAAAGCCTTCTGCGAAGATTTGAACCCAGAATACAGCAGTTACACACATTTGAGCAGCTCCTACATTTTCAACATGCGCCTGCATTTACTCCACATGGTGCATTATCTATTATTTGGTAAGAGTAGGAGCCGAGAGCAGATTTCTCATTTTGGAAAATTGTGCTCTTCAACTTGAATACAGACCAAATTTCACTTGATAATACACCGTACCTGCTCCTTTTTACACTTAACATGCACAGATTGGAGAAATGTGGGCGGCAGCGTGTGCAAAGCCTCATTCAGAATCAGTGTATAAATCATCTGAGCCACAGGCTTTATGGAAGGATTTGAGATGGGTGGAGTAAGCGAGGATATTAAGCAGAGAAAAATTAAAACCAAAAGAAATCATTCTTTTCTAACACCTGAATTCTCACTTTACTGGTCATTAGTCAATCCTTTCATTACAGGAAAACATCGGTGTGGATACATCCATTTGAATATATTTCTCACTAACTCTCTTTTTGATACCAACCCAGGCTCTGTGTTTCGTTGCCATGGCAACATCTTTTTTTTTTTTTTTTTTTCTGAAGTACCTTACATTTTAGTTTCAAACATACTATACAGCAAAGCTCTGAAGGCGCTCAGGTATTTGTGCACACATAGGCTATTGTACTGTATTGGCTATAGCCACGCACCCACACATACACACATACGTAAACCCACACGCACACCAAGCAAAGGAATGCGTTAAGCAGCCACAAAGACTTGAGAGACCACAGTAAATCATTTGAAAGCTTCATCAGTCTTAGGATCGCTGCTGATGACTGACACGATGTGCTTTCGGAAAGTGTGAAGACATTTGTTTTGATTTGCTTGTTCAACCTATTTTCAGATTCCATTATGTAACAGTTGTTTAGAGATGATGTAAAGGCTTGAAAAGCAGACTTAAGAACTGCAGCCTGGCTGAGGCATCATCATGTCATGGGAGGTTGTGATTCAGCCTGGCTGGGGTCACACAGCAGGCAGACGTGCTTGTCTCTTTAATTTAGCTGCTTAATAAATCATCGCTGTGCTGAAATAATACTGTTCAAGCTGCTCATTCTTACTATCACTATGTTGAAATATGACTCTGGCTTTTGGAAAGATGGCCAGGTGCATGCCAATTAAAAATTAAATCTATGATGATAAAGAAAAAAAAAAAAACTGTCACACCAAATCTTATTAAATACACCACATTGGTCAGATCACTGTCATCACAAGTGAGGCTCGATTTCCAACTGTTATTACCATGTGATAAGGTCCATTAATCAAAACCTACAGCTGTCTAATGCAAATTTAGTGATGAAGTAAAAAGAGGATGATTTGTGAGTGTGCACAGTGAACCACTGAGGGTTTATTACAGGGGGAGTAGGGAACAGGTGAACAAGGTAGTGATTACAGACACAGCTAATGATCTGATATAATCATCCGCCTCAGCATTTACACCTGTTGTTCTTGTCATCTTGATTCTTGACACACTGTGATTGGATCTCAACATGCAAATTATGAAGGTTCAGCCAGCAGGTCAACAAACATGGTACATCCCAGGTCAAGGGAAGGGGCGTGGTCTGAAGCATTTTGCTGAGACAGCGAGAAGAGGCGCATTTATGTGACCCTTTACTTGTTGGGTGTATTTTTTTTTTTTTATTAAAAGTAAATTACTACCATCCTTCAGTGCTCACCTTGCAGTGATGCACATGTGTACTCCAGGACACTGTGACATCACTGTCAGGTGCGGTTAAAGGTGTAACAAACCAAACAATTATTGTACCCAAGGTGCTGAGTCTTACTTGGTTGAAACTTTCAACCAGAGAGGGCAGTAGAGAGCTGCTTTTCTGCCTGGTGTTAAAGGTACAGTAGGAAACTTTTTTAAAAATATCTTTTGGCCATATTTGCTGAAACTGTCACTTTATCCTGACAGTAGTACACGAGAAACAATCTGTGGAAAAATCTGGTTCCGCTAGCTCCTCCTAGTGCCCCTAAGTTTCATTTCCAGGTCTCAAATAACCCAAAGAATCGGCATTTTACGAGCTGAGAATTCAATCTCAACAATCAGCTATCTTTCTACAGAGTTGTCTACTCCACCTTTAAGTTATTGTTAAAGAATATGGCCCAACTGTCCAGATTGCAGATTTACACCTGTCAAAGATGAACATGCTTACACAGATCCAGATACAGATCATGTTCAAGGAAATAGTTTGTCATTTTGGTAAAACACTAACTGGTTTTCTTGCGAAGATTTAGATGAAAAGATCCAAACCACTCTCATGTCTTTATTCTAAATAGGAACTCAGAGCCAGGAGGCACGACGCTTAGCTTAGCATGAAGACTGAAAACAGCTAACCTGGCTCTGTTCAAAAAACTGCAAACCTCGCTGGTTAACACATTTTATCTCATTTCTTTAATCTGTTCAAACAGAAATGGTAAAAATGACAATTCATGGTTTTACAGCCAGTGTTCCTGTTATCAGTTTGGGGAAAACAGCCGATGGACAAACTGTTGTTCATAAAGAAATAGTTAAAACATGCAACTATTTTTCTAAATTCACAAACAGCCACGTTAAGCCTGTGATAAAAAATTATGTGGTACAACGTGTTAAGTAGTAAACTTTATGGGTGTATTTTTTAACTTTGGACAGAGCCAGTTTCATCCTATTTCCAGTCCAGTCCAAGCTAATGGCCTCCCTACTTTAGTTTCATAGTTACTGCGCTGACATGAAAGTGGTATTGATCTTCTTATCTAACTCTCACTAAGAAAGCGAATACATGGATTTACCAAAATGCTGAATTATTTATTCAATACCTGGCATAAATGTGGTCTGCAAGTCAGATCATACAAACACACAGGATCAGTGCTGATCAAAAGTGTGTTTTCATCATCATTGAATCTCCAAACACTTTTATCAGAGCTGATGGTAGCACCCCTAAATTGCTTGTTTTGTATACCCAAAAACCAAAAATATTCCATTTACAATAATACAAAACAGAGATTGTTCTCAACTGCTTTCCTGTTTCGACCGTTTGGTGTACTGGCTGATCATTCCAGCATTAGATCAGCATGTTCACACAGAAAACAAAACCTTACATCTCACATACAGAACAATACAGTACTGGCACATGTGTTCACGTGTGCAACCAACCAGTTCGTGTGTCCACACGTTTGTGTGTGTAGCCATGTGCTAGCCAACATGTGAAATGCTGCGCTTGCTCATTGCGAATGTAAATCTGATGTCAAGCTGAAGAGGGAATGTGTGGGTGGCAAACGCTTCCAGCTTAGACCCTCTGAGAGAACTGAGAGAGAGACAGAGTTAAAAGAGTGGGAGGGAGGGATGTAGACACATATGAGTAAGAGGTTGGTTAAAAAAACAGAAAAGGAACACAGTGTGTGTGGGGAGGGGTGGTGTGTAGGAGTAGGAGGGACGGCGCAAGAGCAAGACTATATGGAGAAGAGACAGGACGACAAAAAGAGAGTGTTAGAGATGAAAATGAAAAAGGAAGAGAGAAACGGAGGAAATGCATCTGGTGGAAAAAGAGAGGGTGGGGGGGGGGGGTATGGGGGAGTCGCACTGAGGAAGGGGGAGTTTAATGGCGAGAGGGAGGGAGAAAAAGAGCCAGAGATGGAGGCTGGAGATGGAGTGGGTGTCTTAATAGCACTGAAACGCTCAGGGCTTTTTGTATGTTTGCCTTTGTTATGATAGAACGCTGGTTAGCTCCCTGTTTGCTTTTGATCCATGAACTGTGACTACAAATGTAAGGCAGCCTTTCCTGTGTTTAAAGTACAGTGCGGCGGCTGCATCAGACGCTCTCATTACATAATTTAATGTTTAAGTGTTGTCGTCCAGAGCTCAACAGGTAAAGCAAGGCGCTAGCGCTGCAAAGGGTTTGTGGTTTCATTCCCTTCAGTAGCTACATGCTGCTACATTTTTCAGGGGTAAGATTTTTTGGAAACCTTTCTCTGGACAAGTCTTGGTCACTAATGCTGATAAAGTTCTGCAGTGGCTGCTCAAACTGGTCTAAAAGAGCTAAATGTGTGCGGATGCTGAGAAATGCTGGCGAAGAGCTGATTTTTAGCATGCAAGTTTCAATTGGTCATACAGCAGCAGCAGCAGCACAGCAATAATCTGCACACCTTGACCTCTCTGTCAAAGACCTTTCTGTTCTCTGAACAAATATCTGCACCGAGGGACAGTGTGCAAACAGCTGCAGTATGTTTCCATGAATGATACATGGGATTTGTAGAGTGCACAGATTTACTGTGTCAGGATCTATTTGCTGAGTGGCCATACTGTACAACATAATATGGAGGAACTTGATAGTTATATATATACTATATAAATACAGCTGCAGCTAAAAATTATTGCCATTATCTTGATTTATCTGTCATTTTTTTCATGATTTATTGAGTCATCATTTAGATTCACATTTTCCCTGAACCCCAAGTGTCTTGGTTTGTTTGTTTTGTCCTCCCACACTCCACTACTAAAAGATACTCTTTAAAATCATACAAAATTGAGAGAAATACAAAATCCTCACGTTCGAGAAGCTGGAGACAGCAAATATTTGGGATTTTTGCTTGACAAGTGGCCTGCGGACTCCACCAATGTCGAGTTTTTTTTCCTCAGGTTGTGTAATGTCTTCTGCGGCCTCTGTAGCTGATCTCTCGAAAGTTTAAAAAATAATCTCAGTTCGGTTTGAATTTTTTAACAGAGAGCCTCTGTCACAAGCTGGGAAACTGGGGTAATGGAGTTTAAAAGATGTGGGTGTGTATCAGGCGAAGGGGATGTGGGGTGAGGTTAAAGAAAGATGCTATCGAGGTGCATTATGAGAAATGTAGGATCCAAGGTTCTTTGGACATGACTAGATCCAAAGAGAAACTGGAACTAACAGGTTCTATATCAGAAATACAAAAACCTCATTCAGCACTAAAAACTAAAATTCCAGTCCTGGAATAGACTCTTTCTCAACATTATAATATAATATATAATATAATGTACATTGTGTATTTTGTCTGTCTGGTTATTGGCTCAAAACGATCTTACAGTGTAGTTTATTCAATATTCTTATTTTTTCATTCTTTGATGAACATCATTTCCCATAAATCCAAGACAATTGCATGATAAAAGTCACGGCTCTTCCGATGAGGGTCAAGCTGAGGAGACACGGCTGTTCAGACATGTCTGTGATGAGAGTGGGACAGAGAGGACTGAACAATGTAGAGGTTAACAGCTCTTTACTAACAGATAACAGCTATAAAGGTGAAAAAAGGAAGTGAGTGTTGGTGAATATTATGGATATGAACAAAACTAAGCTAGGATGATCTGTGCACTGATGCTGGTGCACATGGAAAGTTTCAAAGAGAGACTTCATTAAGCTGCAGAAGCTAAAGGAAACAGATGCCAGCCCAGACGTAACGTCGAGGCTTCAGCGCTCCATACTCGAGACTTAAAGTCAGGATATCTCTACTTCTGCTGCTTGAATTTTGACCATTCTTAATTAAAATCTTTTTTTCCTCCCCAACTTTACGGTTGTTTCCTCAAACAAACATCAGACAATGTCCAGAGAGTCAGATCTCTGTCTGGAGTTGCCCTTTCGCACATGTAGCAAACGACAGGAGATTGTCTGCGTCCGACAGAATTTCTTCTTAACAATGACTCATTTTGCATTGAAATCAACACAATTTGTACCTGAATGCTTCCACAATATCAATGAAAGTGGAAAACAGTATTCATGCAAGCAGAAAAGATGTTACATGTACTTGTACATGTACTGGAGAGCTGGCATGGTAAAGTCCATTTGAAGTCCGGTTCATCTGGTACGGACATTTGCGTTTGCACATACAGCTCATCTGGATAATGTCTGGAGAAGGTCAGCGCCGGCTTATGAGAGTGTTAAACTAAACAGCTAGAGTATCCCTTAAATGATTAATCAAGTGTTGTTGATAATTAACTTTCTGTGTATCAACTAATCATTTCAGAATCAGCACTACAAATAAATACACCAAACGCCATGCAAATCCTGACTGTAATACTGCTCTGAAATAGGAATAAACTCATTGTTACATAAAAAGTCAAATCATCTCTAGTGTGAATGTTACACAACAGCTGAAAATACAAAACATACTAAAACAATACTCAAGTGTACAGTTAAATGATGTGGCTTTTAAATACCAGTTACTGTAACTAAAAACTGAATAAACTGCACACACACACACACACACACACACACACAGTGAGAAAGAAGCACCAGCCAAGAGTCCGATCATGATGCATTTGACTACCGATCACAAGTTTCTCTACTCTACATGAACAGTAGGAGCCAAGTTGGTAGAAAACCAAAATTCTGGACATTCCTTTGTATCCTCCAAGCCGATTTGCCTAGAAAAATGTTTTTTGAATCTCAGAATCCACCAGCCGCTGGTGGAAAATATTTATTTTTTCTGCCTGGAGCATTTGTAGAGGTAGATTTTTTTTAGAAGCTGACATTTTGTTTGAATCAGGCAAAAGTAATTCTCATGCTGGGTCAAGAGAAATGAGTAAGATAATGTCAAAATCTCGGCAATATTGATAGTGCTATTTTTCTGCTATTTGCTGTCAATGTTAATGTTGTGTCGTGGGCCACTAGGAGAGCTTCATTTTGAGCCGTCAATCAGCTGCCTGCCGACTGGTTTTTCGCCTCAGTGAAAAGTGGAGGGAGTGGAGA
This sequence comes from Zanclus cornutus, assembly GCA_029814745.1. Classification (NCBI taxonomy): domain Eukaryota; kingdom Metazoa; phylum Chordata; class Actinopteri; order Acanthuriformes; family Zanclidae; genus Zanclus; species Zanclus cornutus. Next base: position 4,962,469 of record JAQQZW010000023.1, on the reverse strand, counting down.
GCGAGTTTCCTTCTGCTTCTCTGCAAATGCACCTACCGCAGCTTTAACGCAAAGAAATTAAAGGTCTAATTTTGGAGTGAGCCTCTGTGTCACATTGAATATTGCTTGACTATTAGAGCGAAGAGAAGAGAGTACAGTCTGATTCTATTTTACGGGCTAATGCTTTTCATAGTACATGATTTACTTTACATGAAGTCTTTTAGTATTTTATTGAGCTTTTCGCTTTGGGAGACGTTGGAGAAAGTTTGTTCAACACTCAAAAAAACTTAACTGTCCAGCTTTAAAAGAAGCAACATGCAGAGTTTATGCTTGTTTATGAGATCCCATGTGAGGAAACAGCCGAAGAGGTGAACTATTTGTGCTCTCCAGCTTGACGACCAACCCACAGAAACACAGAGAGAAAAGTGATGTCATCGTACAAAGGATGGGTGCAAACGGGGTGAGGAGTGTATTCACAGCATGCATGTACCTTTTTATGCAGTACTTAAGAACCATTTAAGGAATGGATTCCCATAAGTAGATGTCAGGCATTGGTTAGAAATGATACACCCACTCAGAAAACATGACTGCTGGTATTAAGGGCAAAATCGATATCTTCACTCTGGTCATTACAAAACCGCAATTTTAGAAGGACAATCTGTACAATGTGCAATTTTTAAACTGGATTTTTTTTTGGAAACTGGAAAATGTACAGCTACATCAGATGAGATAATGAGTTGGATGCACATATAAATGGATTTTAGGGGAACAGGGTCCAATAAGAACACAAACATGTCCTACCTAGGTCAGGTGGGGCTTGTTGTGCTTTGTGTCCAGACTTCTAGAGACACTGTCTCTGGGTTTCCAGTCTATGTGACCCCACAGTACGCTGATGCCAGCTACGACTGGAGATGCATTCACTGACTTTCAGCCTGTATTCCACTGAGTGTCGGTGTCGGTTTGAAACTGCAGCAGCTCCGTAGTTTATGTTACATTCCACCGAGCATCGACACTTGTTCCGAATCGATACTCCAAAAGCACACAGTGATATTAACGTCTGTAAATGACTGTATCTGCAAACGGCACCTGCCAACAAGTATCATGACACGCATGTGTTTGTCTGACTGTCTGATCAGCAGGCGACCATCCTCTGGAGGCTTTATAAGGCCGTGTTCAACTTCCAGACAGAGAGGTATTGCTCAGATAGTCGGCGCTCAAATTAGCCTAGAAAAAAAAAAGCAATCAAGAGGATTCTAACTAAAGCAACGCCAGTGAAGCTGATTCTGTTACAAGAGCCCAATACAATACAGTGCAAAGCACTTCGATGCTGCAAATGGATGAATGTTGGACTTATATCAATCCATGACCTTTAAATATTTCATGGACAAATAGGTATATGAATAAATGATAAATCACCAGCCTCCACTACCAAGGCACCTGGAAACAGGGCTCCTTCAAGGTATCTGGATATACCTAAGAGTAAGTGAAATCTTAAGGTCTAATAGAAAAGAGCTAGAGTGGTAAATTTAAAATACAATGCTATACAAATATTACAGAAAACTATATTTATATATAATATTCTAAATAAATATTGTAGCCTAGCAATATTTAGGACATAAAAAATACCATCAAGTGCAACTCACTACTGAGCACCACAGACACACTAGAAGTCCCTATATAAAGATTACAGGAGTAATATTATGATTTTTCTCATGGGTAAATCTGACTTATCAACTACAAACACCTTAAGCTATCAAGAAAAAAAGTAGTTATTACACAAAGTTAAACTGGTGCAAGTGGCCTGTAACTGGGAGGATGTCCTTCCAAAGGGGACTGCACAGGTAAATTCGCAACGGCAGGCCTTTATTTCTTCAAAGTGCTGAATTTACCTTAAGGTGACCCAAAAGTGCCACGTTGATAAGAGTACAGGATGACAGTTATTAAGTAGGCCACTGTTCGTTATCTCGCATCTTCAGACTAATTAGTGAGGGTGAAACGACAGAAAAACAAACACTCCCAAAGCCAGCTGAGTGTTATAATTTCACACTGAGGTACTGTTCATCCTCCCCCCTCCTCCCCCCGGCAGCAGCAGCCTGCTTCTTGAGCACCGGCAGTAGCGGCTGTTCCGCGGCGGACAGTCCGGCTGAGAGCTCCTCCTCCCCGGCCTCTCCCTGTCCTCTCTCCCCGGTGCCCTCCGCCCCGACCCTGCACTCGCAATTCCGGTGACCAACGGAAGATCCGCTGAGGCCAATTTCTCTCATCTTTTAGATGGGAATGTTTCTGCGATGGTTTCCTTAGTGGGTGTCCGCCTTGTGCATGTCAGAAATGAGCTTGCCGAGGATAGATGGGTGAAAGGTAAACGCGTTTTTGCTTTGGACTCAGGAGAAAACGGGTGTTTAATTGCACTCAGAAGCTAGGTATGCACGCAGAGGGAAAAGAGCTGCGTGCCTGGACGTGTATTCATGAGTGTGCACGTGCGTGTGAGCGTGCTTATCCGTGCCCATGTGTGCGTGAAGGAGCGGTGCGATACGCAATAGGTCCGCCTCTCTGTATGTGCGCCAATGTACAGGATGAGAAGACGCGCTCAGCTACACTACGCTACTGCACCTTTTTTATCCTGATCGGATCTCTCCAGCGGGGCAGCCAGCGAGCAAGCAGGGAAAAATTAAAACGGGAGCTTTAATTTCCAACGCAGGCGGGAATATGTGGACAAGCACCAAAAAACCACAGAGCGTTGTGGGAAGAGAGAGAATCAACGAAGTCAGCCAGCGGATGGCCAAGAAACAAGCAAACGCCACAGAATAAAGTATTCTTAAAAACTGCAATGCCTGAACACTGAACGTGTGCCAGTAGCTGACAGGCAGTACAACAAAACGAGGCGATAATGGTAACTTAGTCCCTCGTCTTCCTTTCCACCAAAAGGCGGTTCCTCCACAAGTAATCCGCCTGGCAAGTGATGGATGTTGTAGTGTGTCCTGTCTGCTGCCTGGACGGAGATAATCCTGCACAGGTGGACAGCAGCACAGTTTAGGGAGGGCGCAGCAGCACACTGATGCCCCACGCTTCAGTCTCTCTCTCTCTCGCTCCCTCTCTCTATTTCCAGTAGTGTGTATAAAAAGAGAGAGAGAGGAAAAGCGAGAGATTTTTAAAAGGGGTGGGGCTGGCTGGATCCCCACAGGGACTGGAGTGGAGTGATTTTAAGCCTTGTGAGAAGCCTTCATCACTTTTTACCCTCTATCTTTAATCTCTTTCTTCCTCTCTTCCTTTTCCATTCGCCTCTCACCCCTCTCTATTTCCATTTCACCTTCTACTGACACACACACACACACACACACACACACACAAACGCGCACGCAGCTACACACACAA
>JAQQZW010000023.1:4760154-4776404 GCA_029814745.1 Zanclus cornutus | reverse complement strand
TTAACATTGCAGTTACATGATATTTGTCTTTACCCAGTTTATTTCAGGTACATTTCTGACAGTGCTCCTGCTCTGACAATAATTTCATGGCATGTTAATTATGGCTGCAACTATTTATTATATTCATTACAGACTAATCTTTCATACGTTAAATATATTATTTAGAATAAATCCTTCAAAAATGAAGTCTGCAGGATAAAAATGTCCATTTCCCAGAGTCCAAGGTGACATCTTCAGTTGGTTGTTTTGTGTAACCAACAGTCACAAACCTAGAGTCTTATAATTGCATTTAAATGATTTGAAATAGAGACAAGCATTCACATCCTTAAATCTGAGATGTGGAAATCAGCACCTCTGTCATTTTTTGCTGATAAATTTATTAAATTTTTAAATACACTGTATCTGTCTACATTACATCATTCCTCCAGCAGAAAAAACATCCTCTCATGTGTTTCAAAGCAGATCCTCTCACCGCATTCGAATGGCATCCTCCCCCAGCGGCTCCCTCCTTCTCTTTTTCTCTGCTTCCTTGGCTTTCTTCTTTTTCCTCAGGCTGATCTTCTCTTTCTCTCTGCTGGATCTGACCCTGTGCTCTTGCTGGGCTGTGTGCAGTGTCAAGGCCTTGGATTTGGGGTCACTGTCTGTGACTGTGGAGCGATGTCTAACCATGTCACCACCTTCCCTATCCAACCGCTGCAGCATCACCCTCCTCACCACCAAGAACACCACCAGGGCCAGCGCCAGCAGTAGGCCAATCGCTATGGCAATCACAGCCCATAGCCATGCAGGGGTCGGCTCTTCGAGAGAAGTCACAATATTATCACCTCATAAAAATGTGTTAGCAAACATTTGCTTACACAAGTGACAGACACGGGGCAGCATTAGCATCCATTTGGAGTCGTGTTTCTGGCCACCTGATGAACGTATATCCAATATTCACTTTCCATTTAGCCTTGTTTTGGCCTCTACTGACTCCTAGGGGAAGTATCTAGCTGTAAATTTCTGCTGGCTTGTACTAGGAGATTCCAAAAAATAGTCGACCAATCGACAAGTCAACTGTCAAAACAACCAGTCAACACTGCGTTGTAATAGATAAATCATTCATCTGCAGTCTTGGCACAGTGCAGTAGTAAAGAAGAAGCAAGGAAACTGTTATCCCTGCAAGAAAGCAGTTGTGTTGCTTGCGGGTAGTTTAGTCCAATCAGATTGCGGCTCAGTTGTAAACAGTCTCTCAGAACCAATCAAGAACTCTGCTATTTCACCTTATCTTGTTTCCAGGTACAGCTGATTGTGTGGGAATGACTTGCTGACTAAAACATCATTATGAAAAGCTAATTTTGAGATTCAGACTTTTGCAAGGACACATTAACCAAAAGCACAAGGAATAAGATAGGAGCTATATGATATGATGAAGCCCATGATGAAGCGTTTTTGCCACAACTCGAACATTTCAATCAGATTAAAAAAAAAAAAAAAAAAATCATGTTTTTAAATCTAATGCTTACACCTTAACTTCTGGTTTAATGAGCCCAACACAGCACTATTGCTGAAACATATGAGCCACATTTTTGCACAGGTGGCCCACTTAGCAGGCCTTCTGACTGGCCAGTATCACAAATGATAATGATAGAATACTAAATTCATTTAAAGTAATTTTAATGTTAAGTCAATGTCGATATTTCAATCAGATCAAACTAGGTTCATCATTTGTCGCCTTCGTCATTTTGGTTTATGCTGAAGCTCTGCCTCTGACAGATGCAGACTGCAGCACAGTTAACAGGAACCTGCAGCACCAACTATCAACACATCTACACACTGGAAACGGAAAGGTCTTTTATAGTGTTTTGTTTGGGTGAAATTCAAAGCAAATGTGTGTGTGTGTGTATGTACTAGACAGGAAATTTGAGCCTACCTTCGACTTCCTTTATCACAGTTTCCTCCTCCCTGCTTCCTATTTCCTCTCGGACGCCTCTTATACTGATGATGACGGTGAGCTCTGGGAGGGTGGGGAAGGAGGCAGGCCTCAGCGACATTACAGCACGCAGGAAACTGGCTGCCTCGTTGGCGTAGGGGAAACAGGTATAGGGCAGACGGGAGCATGGCCTGTTGTCCACTTGGAGGAAAAGGAGGGAGCTAGGAAAGAGAGAGAAATAGAAGGAAACATTAAGGAAGAGCATCTACGTCATTACTGAGGCCTGTCCTAACATGTGGGTTTGTCAGGATAAGTTTATTTAATAAAATCTGGATTCTCCTCAGTTATTTGCAAAAAGTTAGATTTACAAAATAAATACCAAACTTAAAAAACATACCTTTGAGACACATTACTTCAAACATTTTGTACAAATGAATATTCATATCAATATCCATGCTAGTACTTAAAGGAGGTCCCCAGGGTCCTGAGCTTGGCCCACTTTTACTTTGTCTTATGTAAATAGTTCAGGTTTTAATGCAAATGTAACTAAGGCTCATTGTTATGCAGATGATACAGTTTTGTCTAGCTGTGAATCGTTGCCCCCAGATGTCTTTCAAACACTAGTCTGCCTCTAATATCTGGCAGTCTCGCTCAATCACCTCAAGCCTGTGTTGAATGCAGACAAAATTCAGTTTTGTTTTTTTTTCTAATGTTTGAGAGAAGCCTACAGAAACTGTGAATGTTGGTACAACAAAGGAGAAGACAACAGACGCTGTTACCTGTCATAAATATTCAGCTGTAGGGATCTGGCTGTATGAAAACCTTTCTTTTTAAGGAAACTTCACTGTTTTTATACAACAAAGTCTTTTACAGGTCTGAGGAGTACTACTGCATATGTGAAACAAGCTTTATTGCTTTTTTCACATATATATTTAAGTAATGTGTTGAAAACCTTGTGAAGAAACTGTGACCGATGTTTTGTTTTTATTTTAAACAAAAGCCCTGTTTCTCTTTTAAAACAAGGGGAAGAATGGTCACTGCCACTTTCCCTGCCACATTTTCAGAGGGTCTCCACATGCTGGACTCTTCTTTTTTATAGCTTACTGAGATTTCACTCCCTCATCATTGTGCTATGTATTCCAGAGTTGGCTGACAGTCTCCGTTCGTATATCAACTGAGTCACTGGTATATTTTTATTCATAAAGCCATTCTGGCCAAACGTCCACTGTGGCTCATCTCAAAATGATTATCCTGGATCACAAGACATATTAAGAATCTCCTGTCTGTCCCAAATGAACACAGAGGAATGCCACAGACAGCTTTCATGTTTTTTGCTCCAGTCACTCAGTCTAGAAATGTAAATTAAACTAAAAAAATGGATATCTTGGTAGAATTCAAGACTTTTGTAAATTCAATAGCAAAGGACTCCATAGTTAACTGTCTCTTTTCTTAGTCTGATTGTAGCCTTGTTTTTGTATTATCATCTGTTTAGTGTTTTAGTATCTTTTTTTTAGTTGCCTGTTTTTTAATTGTTTTTTCAACTTTAATGCTGCCATCATGGCCAGGTCTGCCTTTCAACATAGGTTTCCAACCTCTGTGGGACCTAATCGTTAAATACAACATAACTACACTCAGTTTTTTGACATTTCACACTGCGCCCACCCATCTGAGTCAGCTGGTGATGCCTGAGTCAGCAGGCTTACAAGCTGCTGGGGATCAAAGTCAAATAAGTTCCTGTTAGTTGCGAGGGGGGCGGAGCCTCTCAGCTTGAGTGGCGACTGGAGGAGGACACTGAGAGCCCAGAGCAGCGAGCTGTTTGACAAGGTGCCACGTTGTTGTGGGCTTTTGGTGTGAAGGATCAGGGTGCCTTTTGCCCACAGGTGGCTCTGGTGTGTGAAGCAGTCGCTGCCGTCCCATCCACAGGGGGCGCTGTCGCATCCTTGCTCGCAGTGGGAGTTGGCATAGTGATCACGGCAGTACTGGATGTGGCCTGGACTAAAAACCATGATGGGGAGGGATAAAGAGATGCGAAGAATGAGAGAGAGAAAGGATAAGAGATTTGACAAAATAAGCTCAACTCAAGGTCTACTAGTTTTCTTTTTGCCCAGAGCTTTCAACAAAGATATTAAAACATGGTATTTGGCTGTCAAACTAAGGTCAAGAAATTCCAAGGTCAAGAATGAACTTCAATGCTCAGTAAGACGTCAGAGGAGGGAAAAGTGACAATGAATGATTTAACATCACTTTTATCACTGTTGTTTGTTTTGTACTGCCGTTATATCACTTTATTTACACTTTTTTATTCACTTTTTATTAATTGCTACTCTCCTCTTAAAATCAACAATGTGATTTGATATTGTAGTTGGGTTTTTAATGGTTTTAATTGTTTATTTCATTCTTATAGATATTATTACTTGTATGCTGTATGTTCCTGAGTACCAAAAAAAACTTTAAAATAATGAATTAATATTTCAATATACTGTACAGAAATGTACAAATGATTCAATCTCAATAATGATTATAATAATCATGATGACTCCTAAGTTGCCTGTTATTTTGGTTTCTTGGTTAAGTTTCAAATACTGATACAAACAAAGAAAAAGGAATTAAAAAGAATATAATACATGGAAATGACCTTTAAACTGGCACACAACAATTTACTGGCAGATATAAACCAATATAAACATGAAATGTCCTATTCATAACATTCACTAGTAAGCTGGAAATGTTTTTATGGTTCTACGAAGAAAAAAAGACGAACAAAGTGTTTTACTTGCAGTGGCCCCTGTCCTTGAGGCAGTCGAAGCCGTCTCTGAGACACTCGGCCTCCACACACTCTCTGTCACATGATCCGTCTCCAAACTTTTCCTTACACTTTCTGTTGACTGGACACTGGCCCCATGGATCACCAGACGCAGCTGTGGAGACAAACAAAGTAGTGCAAGAAAGAGGCAATAGTGCACAATGTTGCACATAAACAGTAATCTTTTTATATCAAATTTGTGGTCAAAATGTAACAATGGCATATTTGTGGAGGAACATAAGTGGCCTACTGTTTGTTTTAATGAATATCTTGTTCATTTAAACCGCAGGTGAATTTTTATCAGCACTGAGATTTGTCAAAGGCAAAACAAAAAACACTTCCATATTCAGCAAATTGGAAAATGAATTTGATCTTATTTCAATCAAAATGTATATTAATTAATTTGGTCCTGCAGTCTCACGTCACCATACAAACTGCTCTCACTAAGTGCTTTATCGCAGGACCAACTCACCCCCATATTCAAACCACTCATTGTTTCAGAGCATTAGCAACTTTTCATAACAATGCAGGTCAAGCCATGAAAGGTGGGCCCTGATACAGACCGTTAAAGGGAACAGGAAATGGGCCTGACATAAACAGGAAGTTTCCAGGAGAAGCGAATAGCAACAGGAAATGGAGTGGGCTGGGCTTTGATAAAGGTCGAAGGTCATCACCATGGCAACGAGGAATGTGATGGAGTCAGACAATGGGCTTGGCAGGTGTGTGCGGGACCATAAAATCATAGCAAAAAGTGCGAACAATAGAGCTGAAATTAGACGTGAAAAGTGTAACGCTTTTGTTTCACTTGATCAGCAGAGAGCGCCTTCCTGGAATAAAAATATGTTAAAAAAGTCCTTTATCATTCTAAAAAATATAAATGAAAGGAATATAAGTATTAAAACAGTGCGAGTGATGACACGAAACTGTTCACATGAATAAAACATTTATATAAAAAATGTTTTTACTTTGTTCTTAACAGAATATTATTAAAAGTTAAATCTCTATCACTATTGACCAAAACACACAATAAAAAAAACAAAAATATAACAGTATGTCCTTTCCAAAATATTTTTAAAAAAGTTGCACTTGGGCGAAATGTATTTATCTAAGGTTCTTTATCAGTATTTTACTTATATATATGGCTTCCATCTGGACAAGTCAAGTCATATTGAAAACCACTTTGAGCTTAAGCTACAAAACACCCCTAAAAAAACAGTGAGAATTAATTTTTCATAGTCATTAAAGCAGTTGCCATTTTTTTCAAACTGGTTTTCAGTTTGAACTTCTCTTTCTTTCTCTTGTCCCTACAGCCACAGAAAGCAGTTACACTTGAAAAGATGTGTTTAATGTAGAAAAAAAAGTTAAATCTCTTGAGAATAGGGTTGCTAACCAACCTCGACACGTCCAGCTCAGTCCCAGCAGAACAAACGTCCTCAGAGCCAACATCTTCAGGTTGTCCAGGTCACCAGCTGTGGGCCTTTTTGTCTCTGCTCAGAGGGATCAGCAGTCCAGTCCAGCTGTTTGGTAAAGCTGCCTCTGATCTCCAGAAGCTCTTCAGTGACTCACTGTGTTTTACACCGCTGTAAATCTGTGGCTCTTTGGTGGCGCCTAAGTCCTGCTGTTCACAATGAACAGTTAACTCTGAGTGAAGTTGCCCAGTTTCATCACACGCCGCCACAACTAACACCTTCCAACACCACCACCCAGCCCACTTTGTTCACTCAACCTTTTTTCAGAGGCCCTGCGGAAATCTGGACAACTTCCTGCCACTGTGTGGAGAAGAATAGGAGGGTGATGACTGTATGTGCACGCATGTGTGTCTGTGTGTGTGTGTGTGTTTGTGTCTATAGAGTCTAAACTTGAAAAAATAAAGTACATTGTAGGGGAGCTGTTAGAATAGCCGTTATTTCAAAGCTACAGGGTGTGAGGGGATGGCGGGGTTTAAATCTGACCTTTTACAAGAAGTGTAAAGCACACGTACACATGCAGACATACACACACACACACACACACTTGTTTTGTCCTGCTGAGAAAGCAAAATAACTTGACTGTGAGTGCTATGTCTCAAAGCGTAGTCTGTAAACTGCTGCGGTTATTTGTTCTCATTTAAGTCACAAAATGCACAGAACATTTTGGGCCACAACGACTTTCTGTCAAGCACAGACTGAAATAAATGAGAAGAAATAACTTTAGCAGTTTGCAGTCCTTTAAGGACATTTGACTTTGAATGATCCACCCGTCGCTCGCTGGAGCTGATCCTAGCTGACACTGGGCGAGCGGTGGGGGACACGCTGGACAGGTCGCCAGTTCATCACGGGGCTGACTCATAGAAAAGAAACAACCATTCTCGCTAACATTCATACCTACAGATAATTTAGAGTCACTAGTTGACCCGACCTGCATGTCTTTAGACTGTGCGAGGAAGCCAGAGCACCTGGAGGGAACCCACACAGACAACATGTGAAAACGTGTAAACTCCACACGCTTTGAATGACACCAAGGAAATTCCAAGCAGTAGATTAACAGATAAATATGTTTTAGTTATTTTTTTACACAATATTAAGACCTTACACAGCCTTCTGTATTACATAAACAAAATAAATGTAGTGCTTACAATGAAACTACTGTGCATCTGCATGAAGACCACTGGACTGCTCCCGAAAGTGTGAGCCTGGAAGAAGCAATCACAGTCTATGTTTAACAGGACTTAATGAAACATGAGACCATCAAGCACAAGTCTTAGAACTTTCCACAGTGTGTATTTGATCATGTTGTAAGTAATGGAGTGATACACAGCTTGTCCTTTTTGTCCTTCATCCCTCTCTACTGGTTATCTGCCTTCTCTGGTTGTGACCCTGAAGCCCCTCTTTCCATGCAGTATTCCTCCCAAAGCTCATTAAACAAATTTCCTGTCCCACCGAAAGAACACCCCTGATCCTTTTTGGGGTCACACAATCCCAAATCCATCTTTTTAAATACAGCACAGAAAACTTGCCGAGAGAGCGGTGTGGTCGTCTTCTCTAAGCAGTGGTTGTAGTAGTGCCTGTACACCTCGGACATGTTTGAGTAGACTGGCTCCAGGTACAGCTTAGAGATGGACGTCCCGCTGCAACAGTATGAGGGCACTTTGGGTAAACTCTCGAGGAACTCCTTCAGGACTATATGCTCTGAGGCTTTACGGGACTTCCTCTGCTTTTGCCTCTTGGCGTTTTCCTCTGAATTGTCCAGCTTTGATGCATTTTGTGCCCAGTTAAGCACTGACCACTCTCCTATCCCCAAAGTGGAGAGAAACATCTTTTTGCAAACTTGTTTTCTGTCACCGTCGGCTATCAAATGATACCGCATGGAAACTGATCTTCTCGACTGAGTCCATGGTGCTCGGGTTCTTTCGACCGGGTCGCAGTCGACTAATCTGGCAACATAGATCTTTCTCTGGGGCCAGTTCATGCCCTGCCAGAAACTAGTGAACAGCTCGTTCCTCATTTCTTCACTGAAGTCAGCACAGAAGCGGTTGGATGCCCTTTTGCAAGCACTGGACGTGCATCTCGGTCCGATTGCCCTCTGAGCTTTGGTTATGGTCGCGCCGTCTTTCTTTCGTTTGCTGATGTACGGTTTGCCCTCCATCCTGAGTTGCTTCTGTCGATTTTGCTTCCATGTTAGCGGCTTGGCAACTCTGGATTTCTTTCTGGCTGTCCCGTCTGGTACTGGTGGCCCGTTTTTGTCTTCATCAGTGACATTCACTTGCTCTGCAAAAAACAGGGAAATGTCATGAACATGTAAGAGGTAGTACTGTGATGCACCTCAGAGTTATGACAAAAACTTGTACCTCTTGCTAAAAAATGGAAAATAATAGTATCAATTCTAATAGTATTACATTAGTGCACTAAGTAGGGCTGCAGCTAATAGTTATTTTCATTCTAAATAATCTGTACATAATTTTTCCAATAAAATTATTTATCATTCACCTAAGGAAAATTAATAAAATGAGAAAAAATCTTGTTGCAATTTTCCAGTCAGAGATGACGTCTTCTAAGATTTTTTTTTTTTGTCCAACCAACAGACACACCTCAAGGCAATCAATTTACAATGTATGTACAATTTACAATTAGATAATGAGACTAAAGCATAAAATTCTCATGTTTTGAGGAAATGGAACCAGCAAATGTTTGACATTTTTGCTAGGTAACGGATTACTTGATAACACGTGCTGTGCCATTAGCTAATCGATAAATCAATCTACTGTTTCAGTCCTACAAATAAGTTTAGTCAGTGGATAAAAAAAGAGTTCAGACAGAACAAAAAAACCACTCACCCTGGGTAACTTCCACAGCATTACTCACTGCAGAAGAAGCAGGGTTCTGCTGTGGGCTCTGAGGGACAGCCTGCCTCTTTTCTAATTTGCTCTCAGTCGATTCATTCTTTTTCATTGTTGCTCTCTGAGCCCAGTTGAGCACAGACCACTCTCCTATCCCCAGAGTGGACAGGAACATGTTTTTACACACTTGTTTCCTTTTGCCATCCACCATCAAGTGATAACGGAGGGAAACTGATCTTCTCGACTGCGACCCCACCGCACGAGATCTCTCCACGGGGTCGCAGTCAACTTGTCCTGCTACGTACTGTTTTCTCTGAGCCCAGTTCATGCGCTGCCAGAATTCATCAAACACTTTCTTTCTGGCCTCTTCGTTGATTTCATTACACAGCCTGTTTGATGCCTTTTTGCAGGCATTCGAGGTGCACCTTGGTCCCACTGCTCTTGGCTGTTTAGTCACAATCTCGCCATCTTTTTTGCGTTTGCTTACGTACGCTTTACCCTCCATCCTCAGCTGCTTCTGCTTGTTTTGCTTCCACTTTGATGGATCTGCGAGTTTGGCTTTGGGCTTTTTTCTGCCAGCCCCCACCTTATCCACATTGGTGTTTACGTTTTTAGCAGCTGTATTAAGGAATGCTGGAAAGACAAACCAAACTGGATTAATTATTGGAAGCAGTGGTCGCAAACACACAATCTTGGTTTAACTAACACAAAATTAAGCAGTAAGAAATGATATTTGTAGTTCTGGTTAAGGACTGCAACAGGAGTGATACCCCTTTGCCTAAACTTGGACAAACTTGAGTTTGCATGTTAACACACTAAAAATGGGTGGGAGTATCTTTTTAATGACCTTTTTACAACCTTTATAATAAAAACACTTCTCTTCACACATGTGGAAAACATGAATCAACACATCCTTAGAAAGAAAAGCCAGACAATGTCAGAGTACTATGATGTAAATGTCATTGCAAGAAAGCTTGTTTGGAATTATTATTAACTTCACTAAAGAAAATCAACCTTGTTTTTTAAGGCATCTCAAATTGGCATACTTGAGTACCTCTATCCAGAAACATAAAGGGCTTTATATTCATGTACATCCTTCCATCCACAGATTAAAAAACCCATTCAAAATTTGGGTGTAGCTGTTAAATCCACTGTTTACACGTCTTCAGCATACTGTTACTTACTGTTGTCAGCAGGCAGAGGACGTGCGTTCTGTGGAGGAAACTGGGGAATCATCTGTGACTCTGCTGTCATTATCGAGTAAGACCTTTTTTTGGACGGTCCATCAGATTTCCTGCTTGGATCAGTGATGTGCAGATGGTCTGAATAACACACGTGCATCTTGTTAAGACATGTCAGTAACTGCTGTGTTTCTTTAAATGCATCACACAGCCAGACCCTCAGATAGACACCGTCAGTGCTCATACACACCTGATGGGATGTGGTGCAGCCCAAAAGTCTCAGTGACCGTGTGTCTGTGAGCAGTGGGGTCATTGGTGGGTTTGGGAAGGAGACCAATATCCTCCATTGCAGCAATGGCTAAAACAAAAGAAACAGGCTGTTGCTGGATCAAGCAAAACGATGGAATTCTTGGAATGATTCAGTGATTATCATTTAGCCTGTTTGTCCACTAAGATCCTAAAACCAATATAAAAAAACACCGTTAAAACACATTTAAACGGTAGACGACGAAGTCATGTGTCTAAATCCAGATGTTTTTGTATCTTACGTAGAACGAGTAGGCGTTACAGACCTGACATTCAACGAAAAGGTAAGTGGAAACGGCTGTAAAGGTGTTCATAAGAGAAATTTCGCTAACTTTGTGTAAAGCTAATTCCAAGCAACTCTTCTTTCGCGGTATAGCTACGAAAATCCCTTTAAAATGACACGTATTTTTTTAGCTTGCTTACATAGTGTTATACATTTGAAAACGTCTCGTAAACCCGTCGGTTCCATCCAGATCAGATTACAAGTTTCCCGGCTGCCGGCTGTTTACTCCATTATGGCTCTGACAGCGACACACGACATCTGCCAGCGCAGTTAGCTCAGTTTTATTTAGCTAAATATCTAATGTGACGAGGCTCCCGCTGACAGCTGCCATGTCGGAGCATGCGCACTGGCTTTCATGGGAGAAATGAGCAAGTTTGTACTCTCTCACTCAGTGATGGATAAACAGATAAAGATAGAAAAGAAATGACCATCACACAGTGGCGGATGAAGTATTCAGAGCCTTTACTTAAATAAAAGTAGCAATATAACACTGAAAATACTCCACTACAGATAAAAGCCCTGCATTCAAAACCTTAGGTGTTTAAGGTTGAGCTGATTTTAACTATAATATGCTGTTGGAAAGTTTAATCTAAAGCAATGTATCACATTCTATAGGATCTTCATATATATTTCTGTTGTATTCTCAAAATACACATTAAAGGGAACACTTTAAGTGTGAGTGATTTATAGGAGCTTGCAAACGGGCTGCTTAAAACAGTAAGAACATTTAGCTTTACTTATCACATGCTTTCAAACATGAAAGCAAGGAGGAAGGAAGGAAGCTATCCAGGAGTTCAAAGTTTCTGCTGGGGCTTTTTACTCCAGCAGTTGTCTTAATGGGTGGTAACACAAGGCAAGGCCAACCAGACAAAGCAGGCAACTATTTTGGGGACACACACTCTCAGGGGCAGCAACAGACTGAAGTCCACTGTCTGTCAGCTGTTTTTTTAAAAAGAAACTAGAGCAATAAAAAAATTCAGTGGTCCTGTCTCATAGAGAAGAAAAATCTAGCTGCATTACTAGTTTTACCATATATTTTTTTGTTTATATTGAGCTCATATAATACATATTCCCAAATAAAGCTGAGTTGAATCAAATGATCACAAACTGATAGCATATAGTAAGTCTGGGGCCTGAAGCCAGCGTGGAAATACCGGTCGGTATTGGTTGCAGTGTGGACTGCACTTTACGTAAACTTTGAGGCCATAAGCTTTTTTCACAGCAAACATTTTGACTTTTCATCGTAGGAAAAGCTCAATAACACTAACAATGGCTCTGATGTCTTGTGTATCACGTGTCTGGCCCAGAAACACTGAACAATGTTCAGTGTTTGAAGACAATAAGATAGATGTAACTTCATAAATCTTTACTCAACAAAACAAATGCCCAAGGAAGAAAACAAAACAAGACTTAAAGCAAAAAACAACACAGGAAAATGGAAATAAAACTGACTTTATGGCTAATGAGCCTCTTGAATGCACTCATTCAAAACTAAATAAAAGTGGAGAGGTGAAATGATTTATTATAACATGAACTAAACAAAAATGGAGGATTGCAATAAATCTAGATATTGAGATTTCACTCAGCAAAGCCTTTGTACTTTTCAGTTCAGATCTTTTTTATGCCACAAGAAGACATTCTTTTTGCAGCTAGGGAGTATTAAATAATAAAAACATAAACACAATGACACAAAAAGACAAGTAAAGACAATAAAATGTGCTACTGGGTGGTGTGTTTGTAATTACATCCTTGAAGAATAAAGTAATTAGCCTATTAAACTCATTTACAAACTAACTTAGGGAGGTCATTCCATTTATATGAATGAATGTGACACTTATTATAATCATAACATCTCAGGACTGACAGTAATACAGCTGAGGCAGTTTCCACTCTTTGCACATGGTGTCGCTGTTGGACTGTTTGAGAGTGGTTCAAGTTTTTACACCAGGCATATTATCGGCTAATAACACTGCACAGCTTACATGCAACATTCATTATAGTTGTTTCTTTACAAAAGTTGTTGAAAGCAGGACTTGGAATAAATGTTATACAACTTTAAGCAAAGTGTCTTTCATTACTCGCTAACCTTCGTTCACCCTCGTGGCACGCGAAACAGACCAGACGGGACTTTCAATTGCATAGTAATAAACGTAGCTAACGTTAGTTTTGGTTTCGATTTATTAGTTGATGCTGTCGTGACGGCTGAGCAGGCAGCCGGTTGGGAAGTCTTCACGCGACAGATTTTTGTTTGGTAGAGAAAACATTGTTGTCGTTTAACTTCCTCACACGGATATCAAACATCCTCCACGACAACACTCGACTCGTCTGAAGTAAGTAAGCTAGTTAAGAACAACTGTAATGATACTAACGCTAGCTAAAATGGGCTAGCTTACTGTAACTTACTAGCTGTAGCATACATTCCGACATGATGCCGATAGCAATCCTGTAGTTTTGTGTGACTTGCTGATCCTTTGTCGTGTTTCTGACGGTGGGTTTGTTTTAAATGGGGTTGCTGTCAAACTGTTTCATTAAATCAGCTGTGTAGGTAAAAATGAAAGTAACTTACTGCAGGACCCCATCTGCTACAAACCGAAAGTAAACTCAACTTTTTCAACAAATGGCATATTGAGTTCACATCATTTGCTTTATTTATATAGCTCCAAAAGGGGTAAAGGTTAAATATTCAGCTCTGTGTTCTACCTGTTTCTGTCCACAGGTAATATCCACTTATTCCAGGGCTGAAATGTGACAAAGTACACATCAAGTACTATTTAAGCACCAATCCGAGGTGCTTGTACTTTACGTCGTCTTACAACTATAGTTATTAGTCTTCAGATTATAATTTTTCAAACCCTCTCTGTCCAGCGTCTCATTTTGTCCTTAATTCATTAAAAGTGACGTGTTTAGAGATTTACTTGTGGTTCTCACAGGACAGTTCCTCTACATACATGTGAGGAGCTTATAGAATATGATAAGATCTATGCAATGCTGTTTATTACATTCAGTACATATAAAGTAATCAAAACTAGCTCAACTTTAAACATCTATAGCAGTTCAATGCAACATACACATGAATGCAGCACTAATGTTGATCCAATACGTGAGATGTAATAGTGAAACACTGACCGTGACCTTTCTTTCTGCAGAATGAATATGTTCAGTTTTTAATAATAAGCTACTTCCACACTTAAACATATAAGTAACATGTAGATTGTGGGTATTTTACTTGAATATGAGGATTTCCACAATATTGCTACTTTTACTTAAGTAAAGGATCTGAAAACTTCTCCCACCACTGTTTAGTAAGAAGGTTCTGTTTCAGTGTGTGTTACAGATAGTGTAAATGATCAGTCACTCTGTAAGTCACTCTGTGACTGTGACCAAACATTTCCAGTCAAATCAAGCAGAAAATATGCAGGTTTCCGTGGTTGGACCGTGAACTTTGGATCTTATTAGATTCTTGCCTGAGAAAATACAGCACATTGAACTGTGTGCATACATATTTTTAATTCTCGATAACAATCGCAGAAAATGAAATAATCAGGAAACACACACAATAAAAAATGAAGCATGAGTGTTGGAAGTACTCAAACGTGTGTGTGCACACAAATACACTTGTGTTGAATTTTCTACAAATGGAACAGTTTGCTCATAGAAGGACAAAGGTGAAGGTCAGCGAGCCTGATAACACAAAATCACTGCATGCTCAATTCACTGTGGTTGAATCATTACATATTAAAGTGTGTGTGTCTGTATGTTTGTGTGTGTGTGTGCGTGTGTGTTCAGTATTGCATAACATGACACCAAAACGATAAGGAGGAGGCATAAAGGTGGACTAAATTACCAGTTTGTTCGGCTGAGACTGTAAAAGACCATTCAGTCTTTACTGTGTTTAGGAAAACACATCAGCTGAGTGGTGAGTTATGTCTGTTTAACTGAGATTTAAGTCAAAAAAATGTACACTTGCTGGGTTAAATCAGAATGGAATCAGATTTGTGTCAATATAATCAAACAAAACATCTTAAATAGCAAACAAAAATAAGATCATTTTAAAAGTAAAACTCATAACTTGCACAGAAAATATTTATTAAATCGCGTAAAGAAAAGCTATGAGTGGTTTTGATAATGTGTCCTTCTGTTTGCAGTCCTCTCTGCTTCATTTATCTCTGATCAGACTTTTGCCCTCGCTGTCGTCTCACTGTCGGCTGACGTTTTGTTTGCAGTTCTGACACAAACGTCTCACTTGAGCGGCGTTTTTTCAGGGGTGCGTCCCTATTGGCTAATACGTTTTTGAGCGACATGCTTTTTAACTAGCTAGGCGGGACCCATCGTGCAGTCAATCTGCTACCCCTGTCTAGAGGTCCCACCCTGGGAGGTCCACGAGGACATGTAGGCACCATGAGGGGAGGAAGTCCTTCTTCCAACAGCAGGAAGAAGAAGTGGGATGCTGAATTCAGACATGGCAGAGAGAGATGACAACCCAATGTCCATTTTCTCGGACATTGCTGACTTGCAATTTTCAATTACCCGAAACAGAAATATCTCAAAAACTACAAACTTCAAACTTTCTGCATAATTGCTAAAAGAAAAAAAATTTTTTTTTTAGCCTGGAATTTGCCTTGAGTACATTTAAAAACCTGGACTTTCATGGCAGATTTCAGACAGACCGTATGCACTGTGTGCCACAAGAGTTTAGCATAAAAAAAAAATTGGCTCACAGAAATGACGGGATAATAAGCTAACACTGGTAGCATGCTAGCTGTGTAACATATGGAGCGCATGCGTTGTGGTTTAAACGCCTTATAGCAAAATATTTTACAAAACCGGCTACACACCTCACTTTTTAACCATCCATAAAGGAAGGCATTTCCTTGGGTTGGAACAAGCCAAATATCATACAGAAATATGGAAACAAAACAAAACTGTGTGGAACTGAGGGCGAAAGTGTGATCAGTGAGTGAGAATAAGAGGGAAGTGTAAACAACAGCATGTATTGCTTAAAAAGTAAAAGACCAACAGTTACGCGATCACACAAATGATTCCTTCACAAGTTTAAGTTTTACTTTTGAGATGACATTTGTTTTGCTTCAGGGAATTTTAATGTCTCAAATCTCAAATTCGTATTTTTGTTTGATATTAAACTTGCAGTTAGTTGATGATTTTTGTCTCCCCCTTCTGGCAGTAAAAGTAAGGATGGCGAAGGCATGACCCGCTTTACTCTGAACCTGACATTCTAACCTTCACCAATCCCACTGCCATGTTCCATGTTGAGTTCAGTTATTTTTTCTGTTTTATTTTGGTAAATTTCTGTCAAGTTTCTGTTGTTATTTCCTGTCTTTGTTTGCTTTCCCACTCTTTTTGACTTGTCATTAGTTTCACCTGTTCCTCGTTCGCTGATACCTCCTTTTGTATATAAGTCTGTGTCTCTCCCTGTGTCTTTTGTCAGTTTG
>JAQQZW010000023.1:4617684-4628777 GCA_029814745.1 Zanclus cornutus | reverse complement strand
AAAAGTTTTGTTTTCTGATAACTGCTGAATTTTTTAGGCTGTGATGTGACTCCCGAAATGAATTTATGGCATTTTTAAACAAATATAACACTTCATTAAAAATTGTAGCTTCTTCTACCTGTGTGTGCGTATTGATTTGAACAGGGCACAGAGTTTTACAGGAGGAGCAATTTATAACTTTGAACAGTGGAGAGACAGCTGAGGATTTCTTTATCAAGATGACAGATCTTATTTATTCACAGTGTTTGCATATTCGCTGCTGGGAGAAAACTCATAACTCTTTTTTTTTCACCTCAGCTGAGAGATCACATGGCTCCTACATGAGCAGAGAAAATT
Organism: Zanclus cornutus; assembly: GCA_029814745.1. Classification (NCBI taxonomy): domain Eukaryota; kingdom Metazoa; phylum Chordata; class Actinopteri; order Acanthuriformes; family Zanclidae; genus Zanclus; species Zanclus cornutus. Next base: position 4,628,441 of record JAQQZW010000023.1, on the reverse strand, counting down.
GTCTCTTGAGCTCATAAAAATCATTTCACAACAGCAGAAGGGATGTCAAGTATGCATTTTTTCTAAAGCTGAAATCAAACTTGTTTCTCCTTCAGGTCACCAAACAGTGGCGATATCTAAGAATGCACACGTGAACTACATTCTCGACAGTTTTACATCTCAAGGTTTGACCTCTGTGACCTGGCGTTAAACTCAAAAAACATGTTTTGCTTCGACAACACGCTGTAACCGCCCACTTGGCAGGAAGTGAGGTCGAGGCTGAGGTCACTTCCTGCACATTCTGCCTGTGCGGCCTCACACGCTTCCAAGAAGAGCCTCTAACAATAGCTGTGACCGTGTCAAGATCTTCTATTTCTCTCCACACACATAAATACATTTGTTCCTCTTTGGGAGGTGCTATCAGGGCTGGGCTGAAGGCCGGCAGAGGTGTTTTGTTAAATTTAGATTGTTTGCTCCTCTGCTGTGGAGACCCTGATTGCATTTCAACACAATCAATACTGGCATATTGGATCCGAGTGAGATGGCAATAAGAGCCAATAAAGCTTTGAGGGGGCGCTCAGGCGTATTGTCTGTCAGGCGGGCGGGAAAACAGCGGAGGCCACGTAAGAAGGAACAATAAGAAGGCAGGAGATAAACCAGGAGAGTGCAAACACACCTAAACGCCAGACAAACGAACACAGACCCAGACACAGGTTCTGAGACTAAAAAGACTTGTCATCCAACTACATGTGGACACACAAACATACAAGCCGTACACACCACAAACAGTCTCTATCCCTGTGCTATCTTTCTTCCCTCATTTCCTCTCTCCTCAAGACACTCACACTCACTTACCCATCTAATGACGCACACAGGTTCCCCACCCACATGCAAAATTCCTATCTCAAAATAAAACCCAGAGAGCCTCAGGATGTGTTATTTTGCTGAAGCGCGGGGAGGGTTGATGACAAGGTCGTTTAGAAAGTGCAGTCATGACTGGAATCTCAGAAATCTTGAGGGATTGCAGATTCAAATCCAAGTGCCCCTTAAGATTTACCGTAATGTGCAGAAAGTCTATGAATATAACTTTGTTACACGTTTTTGTTTTTTCTCATATCTCCTGACCCTCTGACCTCCATCTTATATTCCTAACATCCCATCTCGCACAACAACAACAACTCTAACGCACTCATTGTGCTGGCCTGAACAACCTGAATCAAATCATGAGGAGAATATTTCTCTGAGCAGGGGGAAATTGCATTTGCTGCGACACCATACACATACACCGCGTACTGGAAACTGAGTTAACTGCAATAACAAAGCCTTCAGACACAGGAAATAGTCTGCACAGAATACGAAGCATTACAAGGAAGGCAAATCTTAAACATACTGCTGAGCGAGAGACAGGGAGGGAGGGAGGGAGGAAGGAACCGAGAAGTTTCCTGTTGCTGAAAACTTTGTCAGCAGTTGCAGCCGTTTGAGGCTTAACGAATGGAACCTGCTGAGCTCTGGCTCTGTCACACACCTAAAGTGCTGCTCTGACATCTTTGTCTCTACAAACGATGGCTTGGCATTTTGCTGCCTGACTGGCTCGGAACAATACAAGTAGCATCCACTTAGTACGCCACTAACTATGGATGGAGGCAGAAACAAGACGCAGTCACACGAGTCTGAATTTGTACTGTTGGCTCGGAAGGCAGCTGATGCATATTTCATGCCCATTTCGAAAAGATTCCACAGTTTGCCGGCAATCATGTTGAATACCTTCATCAGGAGCGCTCAGTGTGCAACGACAGGCCCGTTCCAAAGGAGGTCTGGATTATTAATTCAGTATTTTTCAATACATAGTCTTGCCACTCGCCTGTTTCGATTTCTCAGACCACCAGAGACACATTTCCCATTCAACTCACTTCTGCCTGCATCTAATTTACAATCATGTTTTGATTTGGGCTGCGCAGCCACACCCTGGGCAGCGGGCATATAATGGAAATATAATGTAAAAACCAGATGACCATGAATTCAGGCTTCAATGTCATTCTCCCCTTCAATAACTACAATTCAATTCCTCCTCTCAAGCTGTGGAGCCAGGGAATAAATCCCGGCTCCCCCACAGTCCAAGGACTAATCTCCCCTCGGAAAGCCACTCTGGCGCGCTGCGTTCCTGCTGACCTCTCCTGCAGCTCAGTCTTATATCTGAGTGGAGTGACGGGGGGGGAGGGAGGCTGCTCCTGCGTGTCACTCACCTGCCGCCACTGCTACAGCTCATATTAACAAGGGGACTCGGGGCTCTGGGGGTTTTTGCATATAAATGACGTCTCTAGCTCCTGAGATGATATCAAACGGTGTGTGTCTGGGTCTCTTTGTGTGTGTGTATATGTGATTGTGCAGGCCTCACATTTCTGCTCAGCGGCTTTGATGTCAAGGGCGACATCTTCATACCGTCTGTATTCCCAACCTGCATGCCGAGACGACGCGACGTGTCGAGCACGTTTTAAATTTTCCATTTTCTCCTGACATTTTTAACATTGTAAAATCACATTTTGGGAAACAAGATTCATGCAACACATCCCTGAGTCTGTTGTGCTTGTGTTTACGGTGAAATGGCTTCTTTCCACACCATCTAACACAGCATCAGCGAGGCACTTTCTAAGCTCCCCGTGGGGTCATGATCTCAATATCAAACAGATGCTCCATTTTGTTTTTCTGCGGGTCTTTCAGAGGTGATTGAATGGTAGCAGAGTGACCATGAAGCTGAATGTATGCTCTGAAATACTGCAACATGAGGTAGCAACTCATTGGTGGGCTGATGCTTATATTTAGTGCAGAGGAGGTTTACTACCAATACAGCTTTCCACCGATTTACTCTTCCTTTCATCAATGTCTCCGCAGTGAAAGGTGTTATTTTTGTACATTTGGTGGTGGGTTAGTAGCCCGCAGGGCCATTATGGTGGCAGTTGCAGAGAGCTATGATCTAACAGTGTGAAAAGAAATTATTGCAAACATTATTCACAGTGCAGTAGCCATAGTGAAGTGAACATCATGAGGGCATATTTCCCAAGAAGAAAGTGGGAAGGGGAAGCAAAAACACAGCATTAATGTTGTCCGCTCTAAAAAATGCTGATGCAGGACACGTTTTCGCTGCTTCTGGTACATTAATTTCGGTTAAAGAAAGGCTTTCTCTTATCATGCAGAATAAGACAGTGACAGTTCCTGAGTAAGAAGTTAACACAAAACCTTTCCTTACGCTCCTCTTTTGTTATGACCGTGTAACTGCTTCTGATGCTGCTTATGGCTAACAGGGTCGAACAAACATCGATCCAATTTTTGTTTTTTGTGTCACAACACACAGAGTCATTATTTCATATGATCACATCACCTCCTTCCATAACATAATTCAATGTGACATTACTGTTTCAGTTGATAAGATAAGTTTGTGGTATGAAGATTTATCTCGTCTGGTCCTCCAGACAAAAATCTGAAATGTGCTTCAAGGTTCTTCTGCAATCATGTTTCCTGAATAATACAAGCAGCACGATCATTTTAGGATTTAACACCTGAGTATAGACTTTGATAACATTATAATAACACGCTGAATTTTCCTTCATTTTCCAACATTCACCGGGTGGCCTTAATAACTTGAGAGTGACTTGGAATCACAATCAAGAAACAGCGAATGTATCCTTCTAAGGCATGTTTTCGTTTAACTATGACATTGTGTGACATGCTGAGAAAGAGCTTAGCGATACCACAGGTAGAAAATAGTCTTAACAGTCGGCAAAAGCCTGACAGTAGCTTTCTAAAGTTTTCTATTATTAGCTACCATATGCTGCTGGTCATACCAGACCATGAAGGCTGTCAAAGCAAATTTCTCAGTCTATTTAGTTGAGCAAAGGTGGTTTTCATCGGTTGAGAATTCGACTTTTTTTTTTTTTTTTTTTTTACGAGGAAGATCGTGTTACTTCTTTTTTCAAGAGTTATGGTCTCGTTTTAAAGGTACCCTGTGGAGTTTTTGACCACTAGTTGCATTATGGTGCAACATTTTTAATAGTATCTTGTGTATGCGCTTCAGGATGCAGACGACATGATACATGTTCCTGCACGTGGTGTCATATTGATACACTGACTGACCAGTAACCTCCTGAGAAAAGTAGCAAGGTGCTGGCAAAAACCAGAGAAGAAGAAGGCTGCTTGTTAGCAAACAGAGATGTGAACAACGCAGATTTTTTTTTAAGTCAGCTTTGAAGAAAATGCATTTAACATGTTATGAATGTAGGATGCACCCTATATGTTTTGGTGAGGAACACTACACCTATAAAAAGTATGAGCAATGACCAAAACACTATTAGGAAGCATCTATACTGTATTCTTTCATCTGTGAGGTAATTGTTATGTAAAAATGATGGCTGATTTTTGTTGCAGCTTTCACCGTAAGTATCACTATTTATGCACACCCTACAGCTCTGCCAGAGACTATTTTCATATTCATAATCTTTGACTGTGTCTTAAATATTTTACAGGTTTTCTGTAGAAAAAGGCCAGACACATGAATCATTATTACATACCTGGCACAAGGTACCTACAGCCATGAGTAACACACTAACCCTCCAGCCTGAAAATCTGCTGATGCAGTAAAATGATTCAACCGCCGGGACTGCACCTACAGACTCTGATTTCTCAAACTTAATGGGGTCGTTCAGGTTTTTTGAACTGGCGTTGTATGAGGCACTTATGTGTATTACCTACAGTGGATGGCAGTCGGCACACTCCCAGTTCGGAGAAGCAGCAGGAGTATTGGTATAGGAAGCTAAACAGTGAAACCACTGTGGATGGAGACAGCAGCAAAATACATTTATGACACTTTAAAAAAGGCAAGCCTCAAATAAATCATTATCAGTTTAAGTGTACACTATATAATTCTAATATTTTCACAGTTTCAGAATGCCGTCAGACAGCCTTTTCCAACGGGAAACAGAGGCCATCTCCAAAGCCACCAGACTCCATTGAAAAAAATAGTAATTTTTACCCTGCAGAACACAGGAGTTGCTGGTCTATTGCTGCCTCATTTGGTTAGTTTTTTGTTATTGTGCGACTTTGGTGAATTAGAACTAAGCCTTTAAAACACCAAATTCACACAGTAAAACAAACAAAGTAACTGATTGAGGCAGCACTTGACTAGCAACTCACCAACCCACATGGTCTAAAATTACTGTTTTTGTCAAAGTAGTCTGGTGACTTTGAAGAGAGCAAAGGTGGATTGAACAGCTTCAGTTTCCCATTGGAAAGGACTGTCTGACAGCAAGGTAAAGGGCCTAAAATATTCAAATCATAACACACACTTAAACTGATATTTTTTTTTTTTTTAGGTTTGCTAAAATGCGTCTTGCTGCTGTTCCCATTCACAGCAGTTCATTGCTTGGCCTCCTACACCTGTACTCCCACCTGCATCCCCAAACTGGGAGCATGCTGACTCTACCGTAGGTAATACGCTATGGATAAGTACCTCATAAAACCCCACTTCAAAAAACCTGAACCATCCCTTTAAATTGCTCCTATAGGAAACAGGCAAGCACACACACACACACACACACACATTTTAGAAGATGAACAACAGAGAAACATAGACAGAGGATGACAGTGACAGAGAGACAGAGAAAGAGGAAACTGATTACAGTAAGTACCCACCCCCACCATTACAGGCAATACTTGAAGGTAATAATATGGCCCGGAGCCAAAGATATACACACACACACATGCACACACAGTTCAACAAAAGGGAGGCACCTCCGTCCACCTCCCACCTCCCCTCCTGGCCCCGCCCTGATGTCAGGTCCCCTATAAGGGAGGGGAAACAAGCCTGCTCGTCCCCCAGACGCCTACGATCCTCGACTCCTTCATCCATCCATTTTAGTCAGCCTGACAAACTAATGGAGACTAATCAACTGTCAGGGCGAACACGCAGCACACTACATCTCCTGGCTTCCCGTACCATCCCCCCTCCTCCACCCCTGCACCCTCCCACCGCCGCCACCAAACTCCCCTCCCACCATCATTTTAGCTATAACTGTCATGAGCAGAAATTACAGAGTGATAGCTATATATAGCATCCTGACTCCTCCCTCTCCTACAACACACACACACATACACATAAACACACATGGAATCTTCGAGAGCACATTAATTTCCCATTTTGCTCACCTTAACCTTTATAACCTCCATTATATATTTAACCTTAATTTAATCCTAATGCCACACCTACACCTACTAAACTTATCTTCACCTTAACCCCTGTGTTGATGCCTGTCTTCTAAGCAGCTATTAGCTGTTCAGAAAGTCTGTACAAATAAGTAGATGACATTTTATTCTACTTTGTAAATCAATATATTCGACAGCTCCCTGCTCCTGGCAGAAGGACAGAACGCAGTGTGTTTACAGGCAGTCCAATTATTTGATCATAATCAGTACAATACTATTGATCATTGACAGTGTCATTTAAACACCTTAACAAAGTTAGCCTACTAAATATCTTAAAATGGAGCTCTTTTAAAAACATGTGGGTATCAGTTTGCATCAGTTTGGTGAATTTCTTTGTTTTGGTTCCATGTGCAAGCTACAATATGTCATAGGAGTGAACTGGAAGCAAAGTGGCTTGTCTGGAACATGTGTGGTATATGGAAGAAGTGGAAGGGGTCTCCCTTTGTTGTAGTGTGGTGTTAGAAAAATGGCTTTCCTGTTACGACTAACAGCCTCAGGAAAGCTGTTTGTGTGAAGGCGCTTTGTGAATTCAATAGTATTTCACTGTTAATTTAGATATTCCAGGTAAAGAACATGTTTGCATGCATGTAAACATGTTACCTGTGTCTCATCAGACAAGCAGAACATGTTATATATGTGTAGAGGGATCAGCATGCAGCCACACCGATATGCACCAAATGCAATGGAAGTTGAGACATAACCAGTGTTTAAGACAGCCCCCAAAATGCCAAACATTATGTTTTTCACTGATTATAACTTGGCGTAACATAATTTTGGGAAACAAGCTGTGAACACACATTGACATATTCTCATCTTTTAAGTTGATATGGTGGACTTGTTAGCAAACAGTTGCTTTTCGGGGGGCCCCCAGCTCAACTGGCAGAGCGTGTGCCATGCATTAAGGCAGCCTGGGTTCATCTCCAGCCCAGGCCCTCTTTCCTCTGCCTTTCCTGTCTCTTTTCAGCTGTCCTTATTGAAAAAAGTTACTTATGTACACATCCATTGTGTTTATGGCCACCTGGTGAATGCAAGTCCAATATTAACTCTCTTTCCGCTCTGTTTTTGGTCTCTACCAACTCCTGAGGGAAATATCTTGCTCTTTAGATGCTGAACTGTGTTTGTCTGCTGCTTGGTGCTGAGCAGTTAGTGTACAGTGGGCTTTTAGAGATTTATCAGTGGAAACAGCTGACTGCTGTGGCCAAAAACAACACGATGAGAGCAGTAAGAGCGAACCAAACAGTAAAGCTGTAGCGGCTTAACAATTAGCTGAAACTCAGTAATGTAGATGCGGGTGTTGAGTCTCTGTAGGTTCATTAGAGCGACCCCTTTCACATTAACACCATGTTCGACATCATTTGATACACTCTTACTGTACAAATATTGTTTGTGTCTTACGTAGCTTTAATTGAAGTATCTAGACTCAGATCAAAACAAGTTGCCAAAATCTGTTTGTGCCAATGTTTGCCAATTAATGGAGCCTAAACTGGCTTAAACTCTCCACCACTTATCCTAATCTAACCTGCAATAACCTGATTGAACCTATCCAGTAATATTTAAATCTGAAGAATCCTCAGCCAACCTAAATCTGATCTATATGTTTCAGTTTTCCTTTAACCTCAGCCTTCCTCAGGCAAACTATCTGCTTTTATCGAAAAATGGAGTTCTTTTAAGTTGAGCAGACAACAACACAAACACACATTAACACTCCTCAACATACATCAACTCACACACACACACACACACACACACACGCATACAAAGAATCCGATGATCAGTTAATTCAGGTCATGAAAAAACACCCACCTCCCATCTCATAAACACCTCAGACGGTGGAGAGGAGCGGGATCTACCAGCCTTTTGTGTGTGTGTTTGAGTGTGTATGAGTGTGTATGAGTGTCTGTGTGTGTGTGTGTCTCTATGCATCAGTGGAGGGATGCTATCTTTGAAGAGGTAACTGATTTATTTCCATATTTTCATCCACAGTGCAGGGAGCCTCAGACTCTGGCTGGCAGCAACATCTTCATAGTTAATTTGTTTACGTGTCAACAGCTCACCGGTCAGTCAGAGTGCAGAGCCAGTCAGGCCAGCATCCTCCTAACTGCAATGTACCAAAACTAGCTGAAACACAGTTTTGTGAGGATCAAATCTGTGACCCTGAACAAAACAGTCTCTCCATTTTTACTTTGTTTGCATGCTCTGTTGGGTGAGTTGTATGTGACATACATAATTGACAGGCACAGCAGAATGTATGGTGTATATTGGGTTGGAAAATTCTATATCATTAGCACAACGTGAAAGCATGACTGACTAATTGTCAGAAAAGAAATTATAACAGTGGCTGCTGTACATGGAGCAGGCAATAATTAACACTCCATCATCACAAGAAAATGCTGATGAAAATCATAGCCAATGTGCTGTTACTCTACATACATGACTGATCTGCGTCTGGAGCCTCCTGAACGTTTTTCTACTGGGAAAATAAAGGTAGACGGGCATTTTCAGAGAGGAGGTAGAGGGATTAATCGCAGCGGAAGTGGCATTATTAAGTAAAATACTACACACAACACGGATTTGCAGATCAGCTCCTTGCAAAACTTGTGAGGAATATTGCTATCTTATCATGCAGAAATATGACGCAGCACAATGCCAAAGGCCTTGAGCTCTTCATATAAATTCAACTGTGCATGCAGAAGGGGTAATAATTTAGATTTTTACGACTGTGCAGCCACAAATGACGATAACGTGGCCGCAAAAAGGGGCTTTGCGGATAATTGATCAGTAGCAGCTATTGCTATACTGAGAATTCCACTTGGTGGGCTGTATTTGGAATGAAAAGTACAACTAAAATTAAAGGGATAGCGGCTCATATACATATATAAACATATAAAAGCAGATTTCACACAGGCTGTCAACTAAAGACTAACAAGGGTCAAAGAATTTTTAACCCATTTTTTTCAGTCAATTAAGCATCTTATAACCATCAGAGTGTTGGAACAAAAGCCCCACTCTAAACTATTTTCTGCTCTTAATTAATGCTGCAATTTGGAATAAATGGTTGACTAAATTACTGCAAATCAAAAAAGGTATGAGGTACAAATTCAGCCTCTCACCATAACATTCCTGGAATGGAGCTTCATACATGAATCCCTTTATCAGCTGTTCCTTCTTATTATTTTTTATTGAACTCTATGGGGAAATTAGTTGAGAGAAATTACTTGTAAAGAGATTCATTTCTATCAAGAAACCCCTCAGTTGGTACTTAATGGTTTAAAGGCTGATTTAATACTGGTGAAGTTTCTTTTCTGTCCATGACACAAAGAGTCACTTGAAAATAGAATATAGACCCAAAAAAACTTGTGCTACAAAGAAGTGAGAGCAACATTTTTTAATTTTCACAGTGGCTGAGAAACTTTTGATGATGTGTCAAAAGTAAATGTTGCCATTTGATGTATTGTTCCAGATTTCACTTCCCCTGGCAGGCTGTAATAAACAGCACACTACCTCTGAGCAAAAAATACAAATTCCCATATCACTAAGACATATACACAGCAAGCAGTAGTCAGGGCAGAGCTGATTATTTTTTACATCTGAAAATTGTCCAGCTCAGAAACTACTACTTCGGGTGTTTAGTGCAGTGGGGATGTTGTGTTGACATATTATCCAAAAGATAAACAACATATATAAAACTATTGTGCGATGGATGAAGCACAAAGAGCATTTTGTGTGCTTTTCAAGTTTTAGCCCTGTTTTGATCAACACTGCTGGTCTAAACAAATCCTTCCCAGTAAACAGCAGTAACTTGGATTTAGTCCTTGCCTGATTATAGGCCATGTCAATCTATTTTTGAGGGCCAAAACAGATTTTAAATCTGTGCTTTAAATGCAAGTTGTGCAGAAAACCCTTTACTTTACATGTGGATCACGAATAGTGCTTTGGTTATTTAGTATTTAAGGTTAAATTATAATTTCAACATGCTGGTCCCAGGTTTTTTCAAAGCAAGACAAAGAGGAACAACTGTGAGATGGCTGCTTTCATTTCAACCAAGAAAACTGGATATTTTTAAGGAGACATCGTTTGAATGAATAAATAAAAATGGTATTTTCAGTCATGACATGATCTCTTCCTAACCCCAACCATGTGGTTTTTGGGCCTAAACCGAACCAGATCTAATCCACAGCACCGTCACAACATAAAATTGAAAATAGAAACATAAAGAAACAAAGATTCAAGGAAACAAAAAGTTGAAATCATCCGTGATTTGCAGAAGCATACAATGCCAATATTTATTCTGGTAATTGGTTTGAAAATATAGAGGTAAAATACTAGTATTAAGATGTTTCGTCAGTTGCACAATGACAGTCCCATTAACTCTATAACAAACTGTCAGCTTTGAAATACTTTGTGATCTATAAATAATTGCTCCTGTGTGGTCTCCACCTAATAACAGGAATGACAACCTCTTGTTTGCCTGTGATAGGAAATGTGTCCTTCTGTATGGGGAATTAAATGTATTTAATAACTGTTTA
>JAQQZW010000023.1:4437880-4447991 GCA_029814745.1 Zanclus cornutus | reverse complement strand
GTGCCACCTGTACATCATTTAAAACAGGTATTTGAAAGTGTTCACATTAGTATATGATGATAGTTTTTTTAAATATGGACACAATTTTAGGGGTAAACTGACTATTTTAAGCAATATTATGTAACAACTGGTATTTTGTGTGATTTGTGAACTCCCACATTTTCCGAGTGCAACACAACTGTCGTAAATAGAAATCCCGGGTTTTGGTAACAATATTGTTTAAATGTACGTGCTAAATACAAGGCATCAGAACAATGTTAGGTCCTGGAAACTTAAAGTAAACATGCAAGCTCTAATGTGCTCTGAGCAGCAGCAGGCTGGCAGAGTCAGCTAGCTGCACAGCTAACAGCGCTAACTAGCAGCCACAGGTCACTTTGGCATCAAATAAAGCTATCTGTCCATCAGGAAACTCCATAAATCACAGAAGGTTAAGGCATAGCAGCTAGACAACAGAGACGAAACAAAAAAGCATTTCCTTCATAAAATAGGATCTAGTTTCACCAAAATCACAAATAGTTGTTGTTGTGTGAGACGGAGTGTCTCAAAGTGTTACGCACCGAAATTACGTAGTGCAGCAACTAACAATTGGGGTGCAGATTGACTAATGCAGAGACACCATTCAACTGATTGCAAGTGGACGATTCTGATGGTGTTAATTTAATGTTAAATAGTAGCAAAGTGTTGCTTTTGGAACTCTCAGACTCAAAGGAAATGAAACTGCATAACTCACCTGGAAGTCTGGAGGGATGCGCAAACCAAACATCAATAATGGGGACGTGCCTGTTTGCTCACTGCCACTGCTGATATGCAGTGATATCTCTTGATTACATGTCGACAGCAGTTTTGCGTGCATGCGTGTTCTGAGTCACAGATTGTACATCGGCCTCACTCTCATTTCATGCCTGAAGGCTTTGGCTAATTAGACTTTCTGTTTAATTCTAAACTTTTCCACCCTCCAAAAGACCTAATCAGCCTGCCTGGGTGTGTTATTTATACTTCCGCTGAGAGTACTAAATATAGAGTGTCCAATGCTGCTGATGCTGGAGGAGGGATGTACTTTTTAGGTCCATTGGAGGGGAATGGAAGTTCCTTGGCATTCGAGGAATACTTCCCTTCGTGTTATGGATGAGTCATAATTATCAGCTCATTAATTAATTCAGTGATTCATTCGTCACTCCATCAGTATTTCCTTGCGTTTCTTCATTTTTTCTTTTTCTCTGATGCTTTTGCCAAGCTCATTTTACTGTTTTAATGCATTTACCCACCAAAAACTATTGAAATTATTTTTATCAGTCCCTCAGGACAACAAGAGAGCAACAAGGAGCTTCTCATCCAAAACATTGCACCTCTTTTCCCTCAAGCAGCGCAAAGGTAATCACGTTGCTGCAGGCTCGTTTTTCTGTTTGTAGCATTCAACCTATTCTCCATCCAGGTCTTTAACCCCAGCCAGTTACAGCCTCAACTGTAGCCACATCTCTTGTTCCATTAATACACTCCAGAGATTCTCCTCAGTATCATTTTCAATCCTGCATCAAAATCCGCCACAGAGGAGGGAGGAAAACGAAGCCTCTTCTCCGCACTCACTGAAATAACCAGTCTAGCACTGGTGAGATTTGCTGGTTTCCAGTCTCTCAGGACCCTGTGTGTATTCTGCCCTTGCTATCACTTGAATTATTTATGTCTGCTGCATATCTGGCCTCTCAGCAGGCCCAAGTCAATTTGCCTTTGAAATAGAGAGCGCTCAACATTCGTGAGGAAATAATGCATTGTTCAGAAGACAGTAGGATGGGGCCACTCTGGCATTTTATACATGCCATCTGTGCCGTCATGTTCTTTTTAAAAGACAACTAGGGCACCAATTTTTTGAAGAAGTGTATAATAGTTTTATTTGCTCTTAAAAAGAATACTTCCAGCCACTCAAAATACATGATTTGACTTCAGTGGATAACTATTCATTCCTTTACCACATCTGCCCATAATAAACCAGTTAGGTGGTCCATCACTCGTCCAAAACATAGGAGTCACTGTCGGTGAGAGTACAAGGCCTTTTGACACTGACTTCATAAAACCTTTATGAGGACGCCATCAATCAGCTGTCGCCCGGAGAGAGGGCTGAAAGACCTTGAGGGAAGGCCCTCATCTGTCGAGGGACCTGACGATCGTGTTTATGCCACAAAACAAGATTCAAGCAATTTACATGTTTTAAAATGTCAATTCTGTGCTCATTTTAACCTAATTATTATATTTTTTTACTAAGAAATACAAGTGTGCCAAATATTTCTTATTTGTTGTCTTTTGGCTTATTAATTTAGTTGTGCATTATTTTGAATATGTTTTTCTTTACTTTTGTTTCTTTTATTTTATTGCTGTGGGATTCCGTAAAAATAAAGATAAATAATTAATATAACACAATTGCTTCATCTGCTGATTTTGTTCTTTTTTCTCTTTTAGTGTTAATTCAATTTTAAAAAGAAGAATAAAAACTTCCTGATAAATGCTATTTCATGTAATCACCTGACCCTAAACATTTCTGCGTCTAATAATGCTGCTGAATTTGAAAAGCAAGTCACAGTTCAGTTAAATATCTGCCATAATAACAAGCTTAAATGTGCCCCTATTACAAAAAGGAAAATGTTTTGTTTATTGCAGTTGTAGAGAAGAAAATACATGAAATAACAGGTGAGGATTGTTGGTGCAATCTGTACATTTCCACAGTAAACAGCTAATCTTGTCATAGACAACCAACTGTGGTGTTAAAAAATATTATTTCTGTCTTTACGCTCTTTAATGTAGACAAACAGAGCTGAGATAAAATATCACAAAAACCATGGTGCCAGATAAACAACAGCAATCACATGACAATTAACATCTTTATTGAGCCAAAAGACTCACATCTTGAATGTTGCTCCAGTTAGCTGATGTTTGGTGGGTAACTTTTGAGAAGAGCGGTAATAACAGAACCTGTGGTTGCTGTTGAGAGTAAATCAAAACTGACACACGCATCTATAGGTGATCTCCTGTGGGTGATTGACTGCTCCATGGGTTCACTCGTTTAATAAACATTTTTCTTTTTATAATCTCTGCAATTTTACTCCATAATGCCTGAAGAACAGTTTCCTTATCATCAGCAAAATTGCATTTAATAAAGTTTCATCCAAAACCCACCATGCTAAATGTCTAAACCCGACACCAACCGAGATTCAAAGAGGATGCCATTACGTTAGTTAGGGCTAAGTTTTTTTTAGATGCCATGTTATTGTTTTTGTGGGGGAGGGTTTCACAGAATCAAATGTAAATATGAGGCATCCTGGTAGATTTAGTGGAGTTATTGGCTTTGCAAATGTTTGAATAACTCCTCAAACACTTCCTGCTCTCCGCAGGCTTTGGCGTCTCATAGCAGCTTTGGAGCTAAGTGATCGTTTGGCTAAATGAGGAGCCCCTGTCTCCACATGTTTGTGGGAGCTGTAATGACGCTGTACTCTCAGCAGGCTTGTGCAACACTACACTGGAGAATGAGGAGGACTGCTGGGCCTCCAGCATGGCGTGGCCCCTGCTCATTCTTTTCGTCCTCTGGACCCATTACTCTGCTCGTGGCTGATGCTCGAGCAGCAGCGATGCCTCTTCCCATGGAACCATTAGTCTGCTGCACACGGACAGTAAAAAATCTGCAGCAATGTGGATTCCAGATGCTGCAAGATGGTTTTATTTCTGCTTAAGAGTAGCAGTTATTTACATCCAATTATTCAGGTTTTGTACTGCTCAGCTGTAAATAACTGGAAAACAAATACCATGAGAATAACTGTGTGAAATGAATTATAAGAGACAACAGGGGAGGGTTTAAATGTGACGGACACAAGTGTTTTGACGCACAAAATTTCCTCTCGTTTCAGCAAGTTCAAGTGAATTGGCAGAGACCCGAAATGCACATAGTGATATTTAAGCGAATCTCCAGCTGCAATCCAAATGCACTTCTTTTTTTAATTCGACAGGCTTCCAGTTCAGATGTGCTGCAGGATGTCCAGGACTATAAGAGAAGGTTTAAGAGGTTCTTTACTCCAAATTTTACCTTCCAAATGAAATTAATGTCCGAGTTCATCAGTTCAGCATCTTGTTTGCACATGATCTTCTTTAAATTACAGTATCTTATATCATCTCGTGTAGGTTTTATGTAGCCTATATATTTGTAGCCTGTCTTGTTTTAAGCTTAATAAGACTGAGTCTACAGTCATGCTAGCAGCTCAGTGTAGCTGTAGCTAAATGCATCTACGTGCTAACATCAGCATACAAACAACAAACAAATTGTACCATGCTAATTTGAAGCAGGTGTAGCATTTACCATGTTCCTAGTTTTATATTAGCATGTTAGCATGCTAACATTTTTGATTTAGCACTAATGTAAGAAAAGCTGAAGCGATTAGGAATGTCATTAGTTTTATGAGATAAACCAACATTGTGGACAAATTAAAATTCATGCATAATAATGGTGTTAGGCTAAATGAAAAGTCAATCCGAGGGGAACGAGAATGTGTAAACCAAATTTCTTAGCAATCAGTGCAATAGTTGTGGAGATATTTCACTGAAAGCTACAACTGTCTGCCTCATGTTGGCACCAGAGGGAAAGTCAGTGAGATAAATCATCTGGAAACGTGAAGATTCAGCCCAGTATCACTGCAGGCCGTAAAACTGAAACAAAATGTAATCAGCAGGATTCTTGTACATACAGGAGCACAAATTGCCCATTACTTTGTGACATTCAGCACGACTTCCAAAAAGGAAAATTCCGGTCCGTGTACACACATCCTATAGAATAAATTTTGTGACAATTTCATAAACACGATTTTCAGTAAAGTTAGCGAGACAATCTTTCCCCGATCATTAACCAAAGTGCTTTAGTTGCCTGAACGTAAGAACAGACGGGACTCACCTGGATTCTCGTGAGAGATTCCCGCACTTTGTGCCCCCATCAACTACCCCGACCTCCTCCCTGCAACCCGGCACGGTTCTTAAATGTACTGCATCTTCAATCAATGCAAACGTGGTGCAGACACAAAAGACACTTGTGCTGAGTGTCATGAAAGACTTGAAATGAAATTAGCATCCATGTACACGAACCTTTACTTAATTAACCAAGTTTAATCATGTGTTTGTCGGCCCAAATTTTGCCCTAAAAACAGTGAGACCATGCATACATGTCCACATTTGCAGAAAATGCAATTTCGATTTGATTCTGTTCTATCCTGTGGTGGCAAAAAAATATCAAGTTTATTTAATCTTAATCTCCCTTTCTCTTGATACATGATTGCAAAAACATGATTGTTGAAATAAAATACTAAAGTAAAAGAGAAACAAGTCCTTTTTAATCTTAGGGGCCTTAAATTTTAGACAGTTTACAAAATTGGAGTAGCCTTTGGTGAAAATGAAGCTGAGCAAAAATCTACCATAATGCTTGTGAGCTGAGATAGTTCACTAACTATGGATGAAAATGAATAACCCTGTCCCCGAGCTGCTGAGCTACAAAACCACAGAACAAAAGCTTTAATCTGCACTTTCACCAATAGACAAAAACCCACAGCTGCTTCCCTGGCAAATAATCATGAAGCTGTTTTATGTGGAGTTGAACTGTAATACGTTAATATCCCAGAAAAATCCATGACAGTGGTTCCACATAGTGTGTTTCTCACTGCCTGTCAGAGTCCTGTGTTTGTCTTCTCTTAAATCATTAAGTAAAAAGTCTCTCTTTTGTTCCTGATTTCCATTTTTTTTTCCAGATGTATACCGTATGAGTTGTTTCTATCAAGCTATTGATCAGTGAGCTTCCACAGTAGGCTACTGACAGATCTCCTACATGTTTTATTGGTTCCTCCTGGATATCGTGTTTGAGCTGGGAACAAGTTAAAAAACAAACACGATCCCTCCAAACTTCTTCTCCCGTGTTTTTTCAGAGGTTTAACTGAAAAGTTCATTCTTTGTGCACCTGAGATTTCATGTGTTTTCCGTGTAAGTTTCACGCAAAACCACGACTGGCTCTAAACTAGTTGCGATGTTACAAAATCACAAAATTAACTACCCGTCTTAAAGCGGTATTTAAGGTGAGCGCAGACAAACTTTCCCCTTCAGCAGCTGAATGTGTAACAGCCTTGTAGTGTCAAACTGCAAGTGCATCATTCTGCACAGTGACGTTTAAACATCCGAGTGACAGCAAACAAAACACAATGAAACTCTTTAAAAAAAGTTCACTACATTATCGAGGTCAACTCTGCTAGATTTCAGTTTTAAAAACATCAGACATGAGTGCTTGATATTTGTTATTCAAAGGTGCACAGAGACGTCTTCATCCGTCTCAGTATCGAGTTTTCGGATAAAAAACCAAAAGTGGGTGTAGTTTATACCAGAGGTCATATTACATCAAGCCAAAAGATGTATTTTATAATCTCATATTCTTTGGCAATGTGATTGTGCCTTCAAAGCATTGATCTAATTTCAGCATATTATTTATTATGAAATATATTTCTACATCCCTATACTGTACTTTTCATCTTTCTTTCTCTTTAAGCTAAACCCAACCCCACCAGCCACTCCTCAACTGGGGGACACAGTCAGTAACCGAAAAAAAAAATTTTAATCAATGGAAATATTTTGTTTTGCATCGGAAAAAGACACTTTTTACAGTAAAGATAAATAGAAAAATATCCCTCAGTTGAAGGTAATAATCTTAAATTCCTGTGATGCAGCGTTTGTGTCTCTTGATGTGTTTGTACATTTCCCATGCAGAAATGGAAAAATAGCAGAGAATCTTACACGAGTAATGTGGAGGCTACAACTGCAACAAATTTCAACACTAGTTAGACAACATCACGCCACAAAGCCCTGATGTCCAAACTGACAATAATTTTCATCTGTACAGGAAGATTTTGCAGCCTGTGCATACCACTGATTATAACTGTTTTAAGATACATCAGCCTTCCTCTGTGTAGCCTCACTACAATTAAGCAGAAAAGAGGAAAAAGCTCTGACAATTAAACACAAATGACCTCCAATAAATAAAAAGAGCTATGGACACCACAGCGGGTGCAACAAGCGATATTAGGCTACAGTACAATAACTGCCACTTTAACAGCAGAGTAAACCATCACCAAAGCAGCAACACAGAGATGTAAAACCATCTAAACTTCACAGCAGCTGCAGCAACAATCACACATATTAAAGCAGAGGGAGATGCACAGTTTTTACACATCCTGCAGCACACACACGTCATTCTGTCTTTAATGTACAGGATATATGCTGCAGAAAAAGCTTTGTCCGAACTGTTTTCCCTGTATATGAAAAGCGATGTTTTGTTCTTGACAAACTTTAGACTTTACTAAAAACATGTCTACGTTTAATGAAAGTTGTTGAGATTCAGTATCGTTGCCAAAACTTTCCAAATAAAGTAGCGGCCATCAAACCATGCAGCCAAGCATTAAACAAAAGATGACATTTTCTGAAGAGCATTTATGATTTGAGGCAAACTCAAAGACTGTAATTCTTTATTGTATATTCAAAATTATTTTCACCAAACAACCCATCTACGGAAAAAAAAGTTACAAAACAAAGCAAATAAATAGTTTTTTCATTTTTCAGTAAGGAGCAGAATAAACATTCATTTGCAAAATTGACCATAAACAATAGAAAAAAAACAACAATGTCTGAAGACAAACGTTGCCAAGACAGAACGAGATGCACTGACAACAACGAGGAGAAGCCATTGTCTGATTGTCTGCGGATCACACAAACACACATACAGCGGGCTTGTGTCGCTCAGTCATCAGCTACAGAAAATCATTTGTTTCATAGGAGAGCAGGAGGGAGTAACAGAGAGATATTCTCCTGGGGGATGAAGGAGTCAGAGGTCTTTGTTTGCCAGGAGCTGCAGTGACGCCCCGGTAAAGGAGCTGGGCGTGTCCACCGGCCCACCTGGGAGGTTGTGTTGCAGGGTAGGAGGCCAAAAGGTAAACCCCCAGGGTCTCAATAAGACAGATCACATCGTGATGGGCAACGTGACAGACTCCGGTGCCAGCTCAGGAGGAAACAAGTGGATCCAGACTGTGTCAGTCAAGTGGTGAATTGATAGATGCTTAAAGCAAGTCTTGCCAAGATTTTACACGAGAATACACCTCTCTTATCAGCCTAAAGCACAAAGTGGAGCCACAGCAAAGGAGAGCATCACATCCCAAACCAGCTGAGGCACAAATGATTTGTCTTCTTTTCCTAAATTAAATGTTACTGTCGGATCTGTTCACTTTTCTACTGCTAGAGAGTGACCAAACAAACTTTTTAAAGGGTGTTCTTTTCGAAGAAAGCATCACTGCTGGCTGATGTGACAAACATGAGCGTGTTGTCTGCTGTGTACTGACGTCACAGTACATCATTCTTAGGATTAAGGTCTTAAATATTACAGTTTTGGGGGGGAAATATACATGAAAGGAAGCCTCAAAAAACTCAAAATTTGCAAATGCAGGTTTTTCTGTAAAATCCTCTTTAACAACTGAAGTGATGTCCACAAGTGCATAAAATATTAAAAAACGGAAGTAAATAATATGAGTGGTCATATAAATAACAGACAATTCTTACCCATCAAATATACAAGTTTATTATCATTCTTTCCACCAGACAAATGTAGAATTTTCTTTCAACAAAACATGACTTTGCAATCTCATATGTGATACACAAGTTCTATTATTAATTTAATTTCAAAGCAGTGTTCAAAATGTAAAATAACACAAGCCCGTCAGTATCTTCAGATTCCTCCTTCCTTTGCTCACTGTGCCTGATGTTTAGTAACATGAAAGGAGGGAATCAAGCCGCCTGTTTCCCCGTGGAGCGGTAACGTCTCTATTTGTCATCCCTGGGGACCGGCACTTGTCAGCGTGCAGCTCTACAGAGATAGATCCATCCTCTGACTCTGATGGAAATCACCTCGTTTGTTTTGTGTCAATCCACTCAAATCCTACGGTGCTCCGGCTGCCTCGGCCCTCCCCTGCTCTCCCCAGAGAGTTACAGGCTGCATTATGTCTGTCTTCACACACAAAAAAGGTCAACTTAGCAATTCAGAGAAATGGAGTTTACTCACCTTTTTTTTTAATAATATTAAGGGGTAAATACTTCAGGTTGGAATTTATACAATTGCCATCTATAATCTTCTTATAGCTTCTGATTGGCTGATAGATATTATCTATCAGAACACCCTAAATATAGATCTTGCAGTTAAAGTAGAGTTACACAACAATTATAAATCAGTGCTTTAGGCTGTGTGTAATCACAGAAACTGTAGTACGGTGGCCCTGAGAGCTCAACACACCGCGACTTAAGAAAACACACAGAAACAAACACAAGCAAATTAAGAAAACATGTTCACGGATTTGACAACTAATAATAAGCATTAAGAAAAAATGCTGCACATAGAGAAACGCAACCAAGTGCAGAAACACACTGCACCAGTAGCATAGACAAAAATGGAATCTGTTTCCAGGGGACACTAAAAAGTGCTGCACAGGTTTGTTGTTGCCTCAGTTTATGACTCAATTATTGGGCCATAACAAGTGTTTAAATTTGTTGAAATGCAAGTTTTTTGAGACACATTTGTTTGCTCGTTCATCACTTCTTTGTGTCCCCAGGAAACAGCTTCCATTGTCACCTGTTCTACCTGCAGCATGTTTCTTTTTGGTTGTGTTAAATGTATTTTTAAGCATGATTCTGTATTTGGTTGTGTTTTTGACTTTATAGTATTTTTTTCTAAATGCTGAGCGTGTGTTGTGATTTTTTTTCTTTTTTTACATTTGCATATGTTTTCTTTCCTTGCATTGAGCTCTCAGGGCCACCGTACATTAGGCCTGCTTGTGAGTTTGACATTTGTGTAGCAGAAAGCATTCATAGCCAAAACTGCTGACCACATTAATCAAAAGAAGTTACATGCTACATACTGGACTTTTGTCATATGTTGTGTATTAGCCTGTCATGTGGTCAGCTGGATATCTGTTAGAGGTTCTTTGTTGACCCTAAATGAAAATTGATTTTATTACATTTCCTCCTCACATGTATATACACAATATATATTAATTTTTCTATATGACTT
>JAQQZW010000023.1:4203117-4213127 GCA_029814745.1 Zanclus cornutus | reverse complement strand
TGCCTTTTCCTGTTTCTTGGTTCTTTCTGTATCTGGTTCCTGTCAGGTGCTGAGAGTTGCAGTTACATTTTGTTTACTTTTTCGACACGTTTTAAAGCAGGAGTTCCACCGGGAATAAGAACCTTTTTCAGCAGACACCTGGCCGAGATAACTGGATTTAAACAGCCACCTGACTGCAGCGTGAAGAATATTAAGTTGCACACAGTCTGCACACACAACAATGTGCACCAGGAAAATGTAATTAAATACATGATAATAGGAAAATGTAAAGTAAAATTCAACATAGGAGGCATGAGGCTTGGAGCACATGGTTATGATATAATATAATATCTGGTGCATACTAGAGGATTTTCAGATCTTTACTAATTTTAAACGCATTGGGGACCACAGATAATGACAGATTAAACCAATTTTTAATATCTTAATCCTAAAAGTGCACACATGGTATTTCAGTCAATACACAGGACCACACACTTAACCTTTTCACTAAACAATTTCTGAGTTACACTTCGAGGGAGCTGGGAGCTCACAGAAACTCATGAGATCAAACATGCCTTCAGACAAAGACAAACAAGAGGCGAACTGTCGTCGTCAGCCTGTTGCACTTGTGGATGAAGTCTCGGCTAAGAAGATGGAGTCAGCACAGCTTACACATTCTGCAGAGCGAGCTGGAGGCCAGTTGGAAAGAAAGTTTTATTTAGCTTCAAATGGGGCTAGTGCAAGCTAGTGCTACATGCTAAAGTTAACGTAGAGTACGCAGCATCCCTCGCGGTCAGCTCGCTCTCATTGGCTATTGCAGGTTTCTGCTCAGTAATCCTTTGCTTTTCCTTTCAATTGTTTTAAACATGTTTGATATTTACAATTCAAAATCAGGGAGAACTCCGGTCCAGTCTGGAACATTTAGATTATGTGTGGGCAGATCAATCATCATCAATCATAATCTTTTCAGACCAGCCTTTGATGGGGAACCTCAAAGACATTCACAATGCTGCAGATAAAAAGTGACAAAAATAGTAGTGCAAAGAGTGAAAAAATAGAGCTTGAGAGAAAAATATACTTTTCTCAAAATCTGTCGTAGCACTTCCAAGGTACACTGAGTTAGAATAAAGTCTGAGGAGGTAAAAGCTCTGGAAACAACTTTACTGTGAGGACGAGTGTTTTGGCTGTGGCCTTAGTTGTCAACATGCATTGCGTGACGTCCTCGATGAAGGCATCATTTGATACGCAGCAGTCTTACTATGAAGTTTATTCTTTAAACAACAAAGTGTTGCTCGGGTTTTTACCCCTTTCTCTACCCCTTCATGGAAGTTTAATCCCCGACGTCAGGAAGGGAATTTAGAGCGCTTTAGTAGCATTCAGGTTGAAAACAGCTCTCTCTTAAAAAAACAAAAAAAATGTGTGTGTTTGGCTGTTTTGTGGTTGCTTCAGGTGCCGGTGAGACAATGAAATATGACCGCTATTACCAGCTTATGTGTTTGAAGGCTCGCCAAACTTTGAAACAAGACTTTACAAGTTTGGAAAGTTATCACAGTGTCAATCATTTTATCTGCTGTTGCGTTGATTGTGATGTAGACAGGAATATGCTGTGATATGTTACAAATTCCCCAGGATTTTGTATTTGTACGTATTTTTTTGATATAAAAAGAGCCTTGTTGGGTGATGTCAACTTTTTTGCAGGACAACCAGCCATTTTTTTGGCCCGATTCCTCTGCGCTGACACCCCGCTGCACTGATGAAGAGGTCCCATTCAAATGAGCAACGTTTTTCATACAGTGCCATTGACTGTATGAATGCGGTCATGATGATCAAACAAGCACTTTGTCTGAAGCACACTGAGACCCTACTTCGTCCCTCTTATGTCTGCCTGTCCTGTGTGTCCTGCAGAGATCTCCCAACTCTACAAAATTCAATATATGAGCCCTGAGTCGGCAGACAGCCATCGGCTGACCGGCCAACACAGGGTTGAAATAATCAACAGTGAGTCCATCCAACTCCTAGAGTGATTGCATGTTGTGTGCAGCAAATCTAAAATGCCAAAAAGGTGTGTTTGTTGGGTCCAACATTCATTCTCCACATATTTGCCGCAGAGCTACATAAGGAAAGCAACAAAGAACATGTGCTGGGGAATGTGCAGCAGACAGGAAAAACAAACATTTCCTGTCGGTGGGGACCTGCGAGGTGTTGATGCCCTTGGCGATCTCCTGGTTGGCGGCTTCCTTGGTGACCACTGAGCCTTTGAGCTTACTTTTCGGAGCGTCCAGGGCTTTTAGCTTCTTGGCATGTTTGGTCCCCTTGTAGTGGGCCAAGGCTTGGCTCTGTGAGCAGAACAAATAACAGGCTCAGTTTAACGCTGGGAAAGCAACAAAACACAGAGCCAGGATGAAATGAAATATGGAAACTAGAGGAACACAGTCTGAGTCAGTGAAGTAAGCTAAACATAATTAGCATGGGACAGTTGACATGCCTTGCGGTCCAGCAAAAAGTGTCAACATATTGCCAGTTTTAGAAATGTTCTCTAACAAAATGATAAATACACCCAGGTAATTGGTATTCTAAGTGTGCTATTTTTTTTGGATCTGTTCAGTGAATAACTTTAAGAGCAGTTTTTAATTTTTCCCCAAAGGTTGTATATTAGTAAAAGCAGCAAATGGAATAGAAAATGAACTATTGTTCTGCAGCAGTGAGGTACTTTAGAAGACCTTTATGTCAAACATTTTGCTCTTGTAAAAACAGACATTGTTGCATTACATCAAGTCATTTTTCTTCGGTTCCAGCATTTGAATCGCTGTTGAGATTTCAAACTGTAAACGGGTGGCAATGAAATGACCATTCAGTGTGAATGTGAAGCTCATTTCTCTATAAATAACAATAATAACAATAAAATAATAGTTCTAATATGATATATTATAATACCATAACCATAATACCTGGATGTCAGCGAATGAGAAATTTTTGTCACCCGTGATGTATGATTTATGGAGTGGCTGTTTAGTTTAAAGTCCGAACACGTAGCACCAGCGAGCGTCACCTTCACAACAGATTCACCCGGGCAACCAGGAGCGGGACGTATGCAAAGACTTTGAGCTGTCCTTGTTTACCTCAGCACACTTCCCTGCATACTTTGCCTGTGGCCGTAAGGAAGGTATCAGGAGAGATGCAATTGCCTCTTGGAATAAATAAGTGCACATCCCCAGGAGACATTTGTAAGCATCTTTATTTATGGGCCACTGAGGGGATAGTCTCTAAACACTGCTGGGACAAAGAGACCATTCCAGGCGGTATTCTCAGCATTACCACAGGCAGAACATCGTTCCTTTTTCCTTTTGTTCCCTCTCTGTAATTCATGTCCATTGTCTTAGCAGTGGTCAGATTGTTTTTAATTGTAAGAAAGTAAGCTCGTCCTGTCAGGCTCTCGTAGCTCTGAAGCTCTCATAGAAACATGCAGATGTTTGAAGGACTTTAATGAGCTGCTGCCTGACAAACACGAGGCTCTTCCTCAGGCTGCTCTCATACATACAGACTCACCATCACACCCGTAGCTTACAAACCATGAAACATGACACACCGGGCGTGGAAGGATGTTGTAGCAAACCTTGTAATTATCTATAATATGATTGCTTATTTTACATTGTCACAAAATTGTAAAATATAAAGATTTGTAAATGTATGAAAAATTAATATATGAGCTCCATATATCAACAAAAAGATACACAAAGACACATTCAGTGCTCTCACTCCCAATGGTTTGTGCTCCAGTAAAGGGTTCAGGCTAGCTAACCGTCTGGATTAGGGCTGTTATCAGATTTTCACTGCACGATTATTGTCGCGCAAAGAATTCACAATACCAATATTACAGTAAAATTTAGAGAAAATGTGAAAAATACTAGCATTCAAATTCATCTTTAACTTTATTCATTGCATGTTTTGTCATTTTTTTTGGCAAATGAATTAAATTTGGAATATGAGTGTGGGGAGGTGGAGAAAGAGTCTATAATCATAACATACAACCATACAAAAAGGACAATTACACTTAAATAATTGTTTGGTTTTATGGCAGGTTGACACCAGCGTTGAGGTGCATTACTGCAACCTACTGACAAAGTGAGAACGGGATGAAACTGAAATGATTTAAGAGATGTTGCGTTATTTACACAGTTTTATCATATGCGTGTCATTAACATGACATCAGCATATCACGGTTATCGTCAGCACCCTCTAGTCTACATACCACCTTTGAGAGGTGCCTGTTAAGCTGTTATTTTGACATAAGTGTGAGAATTTAATTTCATCCGCAAAACAGAACACTTCAAGCAGACGCCATAACATACAGAGAGGTAAAATTCTTGTTGGAGAGAAGACACATAAGATATGTATTCACCATAATGGTCTAATGTCAGAATCCTCACTGAGGTCTCTAGGGGCCAAAATGCCCAGTGGATGCATTCAGAACGGTTCACATTGCAGCTGCATCACCACCTCCAATCCCCACATATCTTACAGTGGAAGTGTTGTGATTTGCTTTTGAGGAATATACAGTCACTGGATTAGATGCTACATTATTTCTGACCGTTCAAGTTTGGTTGTCCTGCCAGTGTGTGCTATTCCCGATGGGCATTCTAGCATGTACATGACACTGGCAGTCAAACATGAAATGACAGCTCTGATGTTGTATTTTGGTCCTGTGTGAGGGAGGTTGAACGAGTCAGTTCTCCGTGTGAAATGGCATTGTAGCTCTCGTGGCTCTCCTGGATACACATCATGTAATTGGCCACATTTCCTACAGTATAATGTTAAATATAATGGAATGAGACAAGTTAAAAGGTCTGCCAGGAAGAGTTGCCAGAAACTCATAGTTTAATAATTTTGTTGGCAAAGGCTGTGAAATAGCTGAGGTGCCTTCGACATTTTCTCATGGTTATAGAAACCATTTCCGAATGAGGTGTCACTCTTGAAACAGAGTGCACATCTTGTTCTCGCATGAAACTATTCATTCTGACCCTCATTCATCACTCCCCGGGTACCAAAGACATAACTTATTTTTTTGTCATGAGACTCAGGTGATATGGATGGGTGTTTAATGCAACTACGCCAATAATTCATCTTTCATTAGAGCAATGAAGTGGAAGAATTGCCTGAAATACAAGTGTGACACATGCATGATTAAAACTGGGAAGAAAATCATTTGTTTTCCTTCCAGGTGCTCTGCGAGGGGGGAACAGACGTGAAACAAACCAGAGTCAGAGAGCTGTTCAAGGATTTAGAGAGGCTGTGAGGAAACCGAAAGGTCACGTTTGAATCCCAGAGTATCCATCAAATGACATGTGCTCATGAGCAAAGATGTAATGTGTGAGTTTCGACTGCTCGGTCCTTCCAGGAAAGCCCCTGAAAACAAATTGTCTCGATTGGCTTTTTACAGTGAGTGATGGGGCCCCACTTGAACACAAGATTTACAAGAACTACATGGAGATTTCTGTTTTTCTTTTTCTGTGGGCTCCCACTGGTTTGAGGTGGGCTCAGTTTTCAGTGTTTTGAATGTTTAACTGGGCTTCATAATAAATAAGCCATAACGATGCCTTTTTTCAAACTTTATATGAGTTTCTTATGTAGTCCTAAATATTTAATGTTATAGAGAAATACATGAGATCTGAAACTAAGTTTCCGTGGGCTTTAAGTTTAAAACGATTGATCTGTTTACCTCTGACACCAGATTTTAGTTTACACTGAAACGATCTGTCTGTGTGTCTGTTGGACGTGCACGTCATGTGCTGCTGATTTTACATGTTGGTTTTCATGTTTGCTTAGGCCCCAAAGTCACGACAGTAATGCAGTAATGTAACTCAGTAAGAGCTAAAAACATTTCAGTAACACGGCTCTATTAAATGTAATCATACCAGCAGAAAGTCTGGCAGCTTAAGGTTAATACCCAAAGAGACACATCAGATATACATCTTGTTCCCCGCTTCCAAAGCTGCTATAATCAATATTTATCTGTTAGCAATGGATAAGATGACTATTGTGCGATGACAAACCCACACAAATTTTCCCAGGCACTGCAGTTCCCCCTCAGTTCTAGTTCAAGTTCTGTATTTGTCATATGAAAGAAGTTTAAATACAGGAATAAAATATAGTACATAAAACAGAATGAAATCTATTGTGATGTGCTAGACTGGTGTACAAAAGTGATATAACGAATAGACTGTAACGTGAAAAGGTTGCGCAGTAATGAAAATAATGAGAAAGGGATGTAGACAGTTAACACGCCTAAATATACATTTTGCATTTTTAAATATATACGCTGATGGTTTGACACTGAGAGATATAAGCAGGCAGTCGTGTTAAATAACAGTGTAAAAGGTGAATTGTAGGCCCACCAGTGCAGTGTGGATCGTTTTAGCAACTAGCAAACTAGCTAGCTCCTTGTTTTGCTGTCAGCTTGATTGATTTATTCATTTTCACGGCTCTCATCAGCTTTTGCTTACAGACACGGCACGCAGATGTTTTTGGCAAAAGGCTCTGGTGAGCACACTGTGCACTACCTGCCCAACACCAACCAGCAGACAGACACAGAGAGCAACTAGCTGGTGAACATGGTGGAGCACTTAGCAGCGAAAGAGACAAATCTTTCCCTTCAGGAGTTGGTGGAGTCCAAGTGAAGAACGAATTGTGAACATTCATCAGGTGATAGCAACTCTAAATTGGATGCTACTGTTGTTTGTGTCTGCTGAGTGTGAGATAAGCAACTGTGTGCTAACTTGTTAACAAACCTCTGAGGTGATAATATGTCAGTGTTGTGCAAACAGCCCCTGCAGACAAGTGTGGCAACAAAAGAAAAGCAATGAATGCGGCTTTCAAATAACTTTGTAACGAACAAATCATTGAACTAATGTTTCTCACACATGAGAATTAGGCCAGTTTAGTATGTGGCTACTGTCAGCGTGCTAATGTTGCTCTTTCCATGCCGAGTGAGTCTGTAAAAAGTTTTGCTTAAGATACGGAAAAGTTCTCGCAAATGAAGCCCCCAGATTTTAAATTTCATTCCCGCTGACTTTAACAGACAGACAAAACCATAAGAGGGAGCAACATGTCCGACCTGACCGCTCAGAAATATTTAAATTATTGTCTAATCTCCATTAAAATTCACAGTGGCTCGGTATTAATTAGCTTATCACCGCAGTGTAATTTACTGGTCATGTAAATGTGAGTTACATGCATTGATAATCTTCTTTTATGGTTTTTCATCGTTGTGGTTTATTAACATCCTCCTTTTGTAAAGTGGTAAAGGCAATTTTTATTCTCTTCTTCGTGTTCAAAAGAACCAGTATGTGGATGATGTCTATTTAAAACACATTCAATGTAAACAGAAAACAAGAAAAACTGGAAACATTTAGCTCAGTTCAAATGAATGAAAGCTCCATCTCAGCAGAATTACGACATCAACCTGGCTGTTGTTTTTCCTGAGAAGGGAGGAGGCTCAGTTAACTCAATGTGATCTGAATAAGACTATGACCAATGTATTCCATAAACAGTGGTGATCAGAGTTATTGAGAACAGACTGAAAGCTCAGCACGGAGGAAAGTGTTACAGCTGTTTATGTTTGCTCAGATTTATCAAATCCTGTCCGCGACCAAGAACGTCCGAAAAACTAAATTATTAATTTAATTTAATTTAATAAAGATAAAATGATCTTTGAATACCAAAACTGAGGGATGTAAAGTAAACCTGCTTTGACCTTTTTTATTTGTGGACTCGATTGTGCAATTGTTTTTTTTTTTATTTTAATTTCACCTGTTCTTTTTCTGGTTGTCTTCCACATTTATTCGTAGTACTGAGTTTATGCACCATTTTTAACCAGTCATTAATCTTTATGACCCCGATTTACAGAGTATTCACCAAGTCTTGTAGTCAGGAGTATCGTATGTGTGCAAGTTATGAAAGGACGGTGTCCTGAAGTGAAACAGATGGTGTAAACTAAAGCCTACAGTGATGCAGATTTTTTGAGAGGTTCAGCAAAACAATGGCCTGAGCATCACTGCTATACACATGCAAAAACTCACCCGTCCACCCACATTCCGTGAATGACTTCAGACCCAAGTAAATGTTCCCAGCTCACAACAAACAACCCCTGCTCTTTGTTTTAACCCATAACATCCGCTGTGGGAGCCCCAGTGTCTGTGGGGAGCGAGATCAGCTATCAGTGGAGACACCCACGCCTCATCTGATTCATTGTGTGAGTCATATGTGGTGTGACGGGAGTCTACAGGGACTATTTTTCCCTCTGGAGCCAGGCTGTAGACAGCACTTTGTTGTGGCTGAGTATATTTACATTTCTCCACGATAAAGTCACACCAAAATCTCATGATTATCAAATAGCTTTTTGCTGTTGGGATTGACTCAGATCTGACTGTTTGAGCATGAATGAGTAAGAAGAATAAAGGTTTTTATAAATGTTAGAAAGAAGCGATGTTGTGACGTATGTTCAGCAGATGTGTGCAATTAAACCAACAATATAAAAACACTTTGTCCTGTGTTGAGAATCCAACTTCAAGTACAGAGGGATTATCAGGAAAATGTACTTTAATTTAATGCACCAGTGTGTAAGCAGCATTTTCATGTTGTAGACGGTCGTGGTTCCCAACCCTGGGATTTGGCCCCTCCAAGGGATCAGAAAGACAAAGCTCAGGGATCATGAGGTGATTTTGGGGGGCAAAAAGATGAGAAAAAAACAAAGTTCAGCTACACAAATCTTCATACTAATTATTTGGACTTTCTTCTACTATGTGCTGTTTTTGTGAAAATATTGGATTCTTTCACTTCTTTGGACTTTGAACAGGTCTTTAAATAAAACCATGTGAGAAGTTTAAAAGGGGAAACTGCTGTTAGCTCATTGACAGCTGAAATGTGAAAGGACAGACTAGACCAGACTTTTAATGTAAAGAGGCAACAAGCCAACAGCATTAGGAAACTGTATTTAATGTTATAAGATTATCATGGTTTTTTATGTTACTTCTTAATCTGTGAAGTAACAAGCAAGTACAGCTGTTCGAACTGTGAACTGTGTTGTAGTAGATGTGAAACGTGGCATAAATTGAAATACAAGAGCAAATCCAAATACATCAAAATTGTGCAGTAAATATTAATGTTAATAATAATGTTGATTAATTTATATTATGGAGTATTTAGTTACTTCCCCTTGCTGGTCAGGGTTCAGATGCCCATAAATAATCAAGTCAATTCCAACAATTATCAGGTTCCTTTCAACAAAAAAACAAAACATGGAGTTTTTCTTTTTCAAAAAGGTTTAATTCACAGTTGCAAAACAAAACATAGAAGCACAAAAGAGTAGAAACATTTCAATGTTTTATAATTTACAATGAGAAAAAGGCTCAGACAAGATGCAGATAGGACCAATGTAATGATGCGACACAGTAGCTGTGAACCTCAGGCCTTGTGATAAACATCTTAAATGATGCCCTTAGCGCCATCAATCTGACAGATCAAGACCAAAGACAAAATCATGCCCAGAATCATCAAGATGGCAAACGCAAACGCAGTCCCAACGAGCGAGACGAACACTCTGTCCAGCCAAGTCATGACGTACGTCACACACGGTGTCGAGTAAATCTCACGTCCGTCCAAGTTCGTGCAGTTTCCGGAGGTGTCTGTGCAAGTACATGAGTCAGGCACCGCTGTTGAATTGCCCCAGTCAAGATGTCCAGCAAAGAGCCCGCAACAGAACCCGGTCCTTTCCGTGTTCTGAAACGACACCTGAACTCCCTTCGGCTGGTCGCTCAGCGGAAGCAGCTGCGTCATGTGTTTCTCCACCAGCTCCTGGGCAGATGCGGTTCTTGATATGGCTCCCAGCATTCCCACAGCCAGCAGCATGATGAACATTATGAGAAGGCCCTTGAGGAACAGGGCCAGCAGGCAGCGGCTGTCATTGATCGCTCCACAGCTGCCCAGGAAGCAAAAAATCAGAGTGACGGCAACGATACATATCATCAGATTTAAGG
>JAQQZW010000023.1:4126953-4137610 GCA_029814745.1 Zanclus cornutus | reverse complement strand
GACAGAAATACCACAAAAGTTATCAACTTTAAACTTTCTGCGTAATCGCTCAAAGAGCTGAGCTTCATGTGCACATAAAGAGAGCCATTTAAGTCATATCCTTCTATCTTAGGCCAAGAACTTATCAATCACCCCTTGTTACTCGTACCTAAAGCTGTTTGACAAATGTAGTGGAGTAACAGTATGATATTTACCTCTGAGATGTCCAACATAATGAAAATACAACCTCAAAAATGACCTTAAATCGGTGCCTCAGTGCAGTAATTGAGTAAATATAATTAGTTCCATTCCAACGCTGCCTGACAAACACGCTTTGACAAAAAGCACAAAGCGGTGCATCACAAGTTTACATAACAGGAAGTAAACTGTGGTGTGTGTGTCTTGTAGCTTGTGCTAATTTGCTGCTTTCCTGCATCTTCATTGACCACAGAATCATTGCTGCCATGTAACAAACTTGTACAATTGGAGCTCAAGGAGAGTAATTTGCGGTGCATTGTCTTGTTGCTTGATGAGCCTGAAACTGGACTTGCAGGTACGTTCTTTTATGTTTCTTTCCCTGTAGCCTGTGGCACTAACACCCACTCAAACAAAACTCCTGTTTTTGTTCTGCTGCAATGCTTTCATCACCCTAAAATGTCTAAACAAGTCAGTGTATTTGTTAACGATCATTCATGGTGAAATATGTTTACCGCTGTCTTACCTTAATGTTTTATTTAATCATTTTAATTAAAAACATACAGCAAAGAAAATTTAAATACAGCGCACACAAGAAAGCCAAAGGACAGTGCAGCATTGTGAGGATTCACAAAGCTTTCAGCACTTGTTACGTATGATGCATAATGTAGAGTTTACGTAATAGCGCAAGAAGAACAACAGGGCTTCAGTGAGACTGATGCCATATGGAGTTTGTTAGGCCAACAAAATCGACCTTTTGTATTCAGCAACGATTTCAAGATGTAAATAGTATGATAGGTGAAGAATTTGAAAAATTATATAATAATGATTGATTCACCTTTCTCAACAAAGTTCCAACTTGCTGTTAACTACAAAGCACCACAGTCAGCGTCGGTGAAGGAAGGTTGTCCGCCGCCGGCTCCATCAACGCCACAGCCTGCCAGAGCCGATTCAGCACAATTCAGAAACCGCACTGGACCAAACAGGCAAATTAACAACAGCACAACAACATAATGAAGGTGGAAACAAATTAGCAGCAAGTTCATTAAGATTTTCAGTTGTTCAATAGACCCAAAGTTGGTTGTTAGCTGCGGTCCGTCTATGCAAAAGCTAAATAAAATGCACGTCAAGCTGAGCGCTGGCGGAAGAAGTATACAACACCTTAACTGAAGCAAAAGCAGCTGAGTAACAATAAAAAATACCCCAAAACAAGTAGAAGTCCTGCTTTCACAGTTTCACTGCAGTTACATTACAGAGGGATCATCAACAAACTGTATCTAGTCATCACACAAGCATTAATGTTAAGTACATTTTACAGTCTTAAAGGAAAACCACATCTACAATTTGACTAACTTGAACTTTTGCTCTAAATATGCTGACCTCCAAAAGACATGTCAGGTGCCACTCTGGGACTGATGAGATGCAAAAGTAACACCAGAAACGATTAACTGTCAAGATGAATCGCAGAAAAGTTAATTCTGTGCATCTCCCAATTTCACAGATGACTCCAATCTCACTAGAACTTTAGTAAAACATCTCAGTCAGGGCAGAAAATATCAAAGAGGACAAGGATACATTAAAATTTATCTATTGAAATTTAATGTAAAAATATTTGCCATTGAACAGCTGGTTAGCGTAGCTTAGCACAGAGACTGGAAACAGAGAGTGACAGTTAGACTGACAATGATATTAAAAACATCTACTAGAACCTCTAAAACTCACCGATTGGTACGTTACATCTTACATCTTTAATCCGTATAAAAACCAAAGAGGAAAAACTACTTTTTGCCGTATTATGGTGGTTATGTGATGGACCTTTTCTTGCCTTTGAGCAGTTGCTAGGCAACCATGGGAGACTCCATGGGAGTGACTGGTCCTAGCCAAGAAATAGGCCAGCACATAACTTATAGTAAAACTGTCCTTTTTAAAGGAGAAATGTGTGAAATATGGCCAGAATTTATCATTAAAACATTCAAAAAACTAACATTATCAACAGAATGTAAAACATGTAACAGTTCTCATGTATGTCAGAGACATCTATGTATAGTGTTGCAGAGATATCTACTTAAGTTAGCATGCTAACCAGCTAGCCACAGTCCGTCGTGTCTTGTAATACCACTTTGGACCTCAGGAGGCGTCTTTGCATTTCTGCATCTATTAGTCAAATAAATAAACAAAATGAAGTCACAAAATGTCAAGAAAGGAAATATTATTACACCAATTTTTCTTATCAAACAGAACAATACAACTTTCTGAATTCAAGTTTCTCTCTTTTACCAAACTAAGATAAGCTCCGTTAACTCAAAAACACCAAAACACACTTCATTCAAACTCAACAGAAACAGATCAAACTCATCAGACTCATCCTGGTTTGTCTTTTCTGTTCATTAATCACCAATCGCTCTGCTTTTGTCGAAATAAACGCCTTTTATCACTGCGTTAAATGTGGAAAATTCCCGCTCCTGATGCCGACCATCCTCTCACTCCTCTCCCACTTCACGCCTCTCCTGTCCCCCCTCGCGGGTCATCTCAGTCCCTGGAGTTCAGAGTTCTGGTCGCAGCCGCTGTAAATCACTTCTGCACAGTAATCCCTGTTGTCAAACTGGCCTGAGTCGGTTGTGGAGGATGTCTGCAGGCTGTTGCTCTGATGATACGTTGCCCCCTATTTATTTTGAGTGACCTTTGACAGCTGGCCATATCCTACACATTTCCCTTCTAAACTTCAGAATTTTGCATTTAAATTTCAACCATTTTTAAGGCAGAGCAAATAGCAGGTAGACCCAAAAATGCATTTTTGGGTTTTGGTTATCTTTTTTACAGAAAGCACCAGGGAAGAACATTGCAGCTGCACTAGAAATACTTTAAAGTGTCCTCATCTTGCCTTTGCCAGTTAAATCCATGGGAATAAGAAAAATACACTTTCAAACAACTGAATAGACCCACAACACAAAGTACATCTCATCCAGTGGCTGTTTCTTTGCAGTGCTTCAGGATATTTTAGAGGATTCTTCCGTGAATTATCGTTCTATCACGTATGTATTCATGTGAACTCTGTTAGGGTGACAAGCAGATAAAAAGACGTCTCTGCATCACTGCTAATAAAAAAACCCTACAAAAACTTTCACACTACAACCAAACATTTTCCCAGTTTCAGCCTTGAGGCTTCAGTTCAATTCACTGCAGTTTATTTATACAGTGCTTAGACTTCGGCTTCGATGGCAAAACATCAAAACAGTTTTCACTTGGTTGCAGCTGCAGACCAAGTGTCCAACAGAGAAAAGAAACAAGATAGAGAAGAAGTCCCATACTATCAAATTAAATAGAAAAATATAATGGTGACTCTATGCGGCCTGAGAACAAGCACACTAAAGGAAGCACTGTATGTAAAAGACATAGACTTTCTGTCGTGGTCCTTGGGGAAGCTGCGGTGTCTGACTTCTGAACGAGGCCTCGAGTCTGTGGAGTGTTGTCAGTGCAAGGCTCTGCTGCTTCGTGTTCTCACATCGTACGAACAAGTGAGGAGAGAAAGTGGAAACAAAGGAGGCACGCGAGGAAAGTAAAGCTCACTGAGGGACGAAACACCAAGGTGAATTTACAGAGACTGAGCGAGGCTTCCGCCAACACTTAGGTGAGATTGGCACCGCACTGACACTTTTTTTAAGATCCCTTTTCAGATGGCCCCGTTTCTGCTTTGATGATATCTGCACTTGCCGGCAGGGCGACAGCGAGACACCATCTTATTTCACCCTCCTGTAAAGTTATGAACACAGCATTTCCCTGAAGCCTTATCTGCAGCAACGCGGTAACACGCGGAGCACCGCTGTGCTTCCGTATCTGTGAACATAAAACTAGAGAAATGTGATGACCGCATTTCCGCCGTTATCACGCAAATGAGGTGATGTGTTTAAACACTGCTGCTGCTTTTGTTTTGAATCCATCCTGCTCGATTAAAATGAGTGTGTCATCAGAAACCTGATAAATGAGTTAAACCCTCATATGAAATGTGCTCCGTTTTTACATACAGGAGGGCTGGTAACCCTTCACCTGACAAATAGGAGCTGACAGCAGAGAGGCTTGTTCATTTATCAACTGAGGGAAAATGGAAAAAAACCTGATATCCGTTTGCATACAGATTGCAAAGCCTTATGGGAAAGTCACTAACCAAAGAGGCACATCTGTGATAATATAAATCAAATCTTAGCGGTGTATTCAACTAGTTTCAAGCTTGGTTTATTTTTACATCACATCAAGCAGATGTAGAGGTAAACTTTTAACTCCTAACAGATTTTAAATTATTAATTTCTTTACAATACAAGCTGACAAACTGCTGTCGGGCACGGACTTAGAGGAGAAATCCAAGAAACGGGAAGAAGATCTGGTCTGTTTCACATCACTGTTCTCGGTAAAATGCCGCTCTGTAGACACGTCCCATTCTGGGAGCTGTATCGCATTTTCCCGGTCGGTGTAATGTAATCTCTGAGAACATCTCTCTGAGTTCGTTTCGAGAGTTTATTTGTCCGGGGAATGTCAGCTGAGCACAGCGTCCGCCTTCCGCACTCATTTACCCACTTATGCTGTTTCCCAGCACGGCCGCAGCACAGTCTGCCTTCTGCATCTCACTGAGGTGCTCTGATGGAGCTCTTATGAGGACGCTGCTTCTTGAGGGAGCGGGAAGCATTATTAATTTATTTTCTCCTAACTGCATTTTCCCAGTCAGTCTGGGAACTGGTGACTCTCCAATCACAAACCTGATCTTTAACCTCTGCAGACGGTTGCTCGCCCTGTACGTGCGCTGAATTGCGTTTAGCATAACATAGCTCATAAGTATTTTTAGCTCACCATGCATTTGTGAAAAATGCCTCTTCCTGTGCAGCATCCTTTCCCTTGGCTCATGTTTCTATTCAGACTTTTACGTAATAATATTTTCAAAGTTGCAATAAAATTTGCTAAATCTCCGAATCTCCATTTGCTGGTATAATATTTTTTGCGTTGAGAAGTTAAAATTGATTAATTTATGATTATTAATATCTCATGACGATGCTCTAATTACAAATTGGAACTGCTTTGTTAATGGGTGTAAAGTTAATGTTGTGTAATATCGGCAGCACTGCAGACGTCATGTTTTGACTAACAGAGAGGAGCCTTTTTCTGTTTTGCTGCACAGCTTTAGAGCACTGGAGCAGAGCGCGCTGCCCGTCTGGCCCAGATTTCAGAGAGGACAAAAGACGGCAACAGCAGGCTCATTTCACCACATTGCTTCAGCGGTGGCACCCGGTGTAAGCCAGCTGTATTGCCCGCTGAGGTTGATATTGAAAAGACAATACAAAAAAGAAGACAGTCCAATCCATTACAAGGCCTCTAGAATTACATTTTCCTCAGATACAGTGGAGCCAATATACTGTGTTCCTGGAGATGGAAACAATTTGGCCCAGGCTGGTTAATTCTCTGAGACCATGTACTCACTGACAGCAGAGACGGTGTAACACTGAGAGACAAAGAGGGTCTCACTGAGGGATTTTTGCAACTAAAAGTTATTGGACATGACTGAAGAGCGATATGCTCCCCAGAAACAATGCAGACTTGAAACATCTGGTTGCATAACCTGTAGCACGGCTGATGAGTGAGCTTTAACCTGGAGCTTTGTCTTTACAAAGTGCTGCAGTTTTTTGTATCAGCGGATTGAGCAGCTAAAGCAAAAGCTGTACGCCTTTTTTGTTTCAGTTACACAGAGAAAACTGAGGAGAGAGAAAAAATGAGTCTGAGAACAGATGGCTCCCCTTGAGAATGGCTGAAGGGTGTGAATCAAATTAAAGCAAAATGAATTATATGGTTTGTTTTTTTGATTGAAT
This sequence comes from Zanclus cornutus, assembly GCA_029814745.1. NCBI lineage: Eukaryota > Metazoa > Chordata > Actinopteri > Acanthuriformes > Zanclidae > Zanclus > Zanclus cornutus. The sequence continues at coordinate 4,131,587 of JAQQZW010000023.1, read as the reverse complement.
TGTTCCCCCGCGACTATTACCAAGGGACGGAAGTAAAAGGAAAATCAGTGTTGTGACATGAGGAGCTGTGTTGTTGTTGTTGGGTTTTATTTTATTGATGATTCTGGGATTTGGGGGCGGGTATCCTCCTCATTAAATCATTACGGAGAGCATATTGGGTTCATCACAGCAGCTGTTTTGTTTTGATGACATCTGAATGACGAAGTCATGTGGTCGGGTGTGACGTAATCTCTCCAGAAATCAAAATACGTTCAGGGCAACCACCGATATGCACATCTGCAAGAAAAATAATCACAATGCATAACTTATGTAAGCTACGAGAACAGAATAGCACTGAGGCAGAAAGCTGCTGCTGCTGCTAATCAATGATCTGGAGGGAGACGTTATACTACATGTGCGCAATCTAATGAAATTTCCTCATTCCTTTCCTGTTGCAAGGTCTGATTTTATGTATGCACTTTAAAGTCCCACAGGCACACACTTTATAAAAACTATTAACCCAACGGTGCCGTTTTATCAAACTGAAAAACAACACACTGATTGTGTTGTCAGGCAAAGGACCATGTTAGTTAGTGAGAAAGACTTATGCCTTGGCCACACAAACGTGGGTATGTTTCAAAACATGGGTTTTTCTATGTTTTGGCCTTTTGTCCTCATGCAAACACAGTGTTAGATCAGTAAAAACTCCAGCCAAGGTGAGGATCAGATGGTTCGGAAAAAGCCATGCTACATAAAATATGTCACTTTCGGCTCGTGAAGACAGATTGTTGCTTGAGTTTGATGTCATAGAGTTGGCTGTTGTCTCCTTTGTTTACATGAGGCGATATAGTGCTGGTGCTAACATCGCTAACAGGTCTTTTTGCATGTTTGCATATAAATGGACAGATACTCTTGTACTATATTAAGGAAAAGAGGCGTCAGAATGCGCTACAGACTGATTATTCATAAACTTCTTCAGATATTTCTCCACTAACGTTAGAAGAGAAAGTGTAAACGAAGCTATTTCTAGTCATTACTGGGGGACAGGAATGTTTGTACTAAATGTCATCACAGTTCATTTAAAACTTGTGGAGAAATTTCACTCAAAACCAAAAATATCAACCTTGTGTTGATGCTTAAGGAAAAGTTCCGGGCTCACCATAGCCAAGAGGGTTCATCATCTGGGAACCATGAATGTCAAAGTTTTGTAACGGTACATCATATAAGACAAAACTTTGAACTGCTGGTGTTGCTACATAAACAGTCAGGGGATAATAGAGACCATTAGGATTCATCCTCTGGGAACCAAGAATATCTGAACCCAATTTAATGTCAATCCATCCAATAGTTGTTGCGATATTTCAGTCTGGACCAAAGGCGTGGACACACAACCTCACACTGCCATCCTGAGAGCCTTTTATATGAAGACCATTTCTACTTCCTCCCCTTTGTTTTAATTTACATGCTAGCATCTCAATTTCTGCCAATCGAATAAATTTAAATGGCTTACTGAGCTTTTTACTTCACTTCACAGCCACATCCACACAGCACTCAGCAAAGATCTGACATCCTTCGTCCCATTGTTTGTTGGTGGAGTGTTTTATGGCTTTTAATTGGTCACTGCTGTCTCTGGTTTCTTTAATGGCTACAGTAACACAAACCACAGGTGCTCTCAATTGTCATGGACTGCTTAATGCCCAAACATGAAGAAACAGCAAATATTTAAATATTTGAAAGATAAAAAACAAACACAGTGTCAAATAATCTATACTAGATGCACAAAAAAACAGGTTTAACACCAGGGGAGGGTAATGTGACAGGTACAAGGAGTAGTGGAGGTTTCTTATTTCTAAAATAATGTGTTCTGCTGGCAGCTGGCGCATTTTAAGCGTTTGGCTGATTCCATATTTGGTTCCGTATTGATTTCCGACCATTAGGGGACAAAACAAACATATTGAGTTTTTGTGAGCAAACGAAGTTGCACTTTGACAACTAGACAACGAGCAGAAACAGCAACATTAGCTTCCCATTGGACTGCTGTTTCTTTCCACCTGTTTAATAGTTTTTAAAAAAAATCAGCGGTTTTAACACATGAGGTCCTCATCCAAAGGGAACAATAAGCTGGAAGCTAAAAGGTGCAAAAAGCTACAAACTTAGGTGTTGATTCTCCTCTTACCAAATTGTTTCAGTAGCTCGAATGTTTCGCTTACCGTTGTTTTCATCGCCCGAAATTAGCTGTTAGCTAATAAACACATAATAAACACGAGACCTACAGGTCCAGTTCATGCAATTATCACATCCAGTCAAGCTCAAAGAGGAATGCAGTGTTTGTATTATTCCATCTGTGTTGACACTTTATTAGGATGTGTTGCAGATTTGTACACAACAAAAACTTAATTTTATACAAGCTGCTTAAGCCTGCACATGCTAACAGTTTCGTACTAATGTTAGTGTGTTTACAGTGACTTCTGTATCTCCCATACCAACCTCATGACATCTGGAAAAACGTGACAGATGAATGCAATTTACTGTCAACCTCGTGAAAGCTGCGTGACTTTAGTTTAGCATTCCTCTAAAATTAGAGATTCCAACAAGTTGACCCAGTCAGACACACAAAGCCACTCAGCAGGATAAATAAACTGTTTGATCCCAATAATTCAATCACTTTATTATCTCTTCCAAAGTCAGTTGAAGTGGTTCAGGCAGGTTAAAATGAAACTGTGATAAAATCTTGTATGTTTTGGCTTTAAAAGATACTGTGACTGACAGGATGAGAGATTTTCATCACGCTTCCAATTTTCTGTGATTTCTCCCAGTTCCTCATTTTTTGTCTCTGAACAGTCGGCAAATTTGAGATATCGGAGTCAGAAAAGGTAACATAAAACTCTTTACAGTTCTCTTCAAAGCAGGACTGAATCTTATTTGAAGTTATTACACGTTTACTATTAATAGTGTTGGAATTTTAATGGATGAGGGGATTTTCTTCTTTTTTCAAAATAGCATTTTTAAGCCTCTTAAAAGACAAGTAATAAAACACATTTTACCCCTTGTGCTTGTGGTTAAATGTCTGTGAATGGTGGTCCAGCATCATGCTGTGTCTGGAGATGGGAAGCTTCCCAGAGCCAGCGGAGATCACATGTTCAGGATTGAAGTCGGTGCTGCTGGGGAGGGGATATGGGAGACACTATTTCCTGTCTCTAACCAGCACTCTATTCACCAGAGCCCCAAGCTTGTCAAAGTGACAGCTCCATTGACAGCACACTAGTGACACATTGAACCAGGGTGAATAATAACACAGACTCAAACTGAAAAATAGGCTGCCCCAGTTGTCCTTTGTCAGCGATGCCATTAAAATTCAGAGGAAAAAAGCTGGGTGAGAGACTTGTGAGCAATTACTTTTGTGCATGCTGTAACTGCAAGAGAAATGGAGGCGCTAACCTGATCTAAATCGGTGCACTTCAGCGGTTCCATTCATTCACTGTGATTTGTTTTAATTAAAAGTTTATGTTTCTTTATTTCAGGGTGCTGCTGATATTTGCCAAAAACAAGACCCAGAAGAAAGGAAATCAATACAAATGTGTCTAAAGTCCCTCCCTACAAGTCTCTCTGCCCGTTTATCTATACAGTTTATGTCATATATATATATATATATTTTCCTTCCTCTCTCACTGAAGTTGAATCACCTCACTACTTGAATTCTAGCAGACTTGGGCCGCAGGTTATTTGTCATCCCTCATTTCTTCTTTGATCCCACTGCTTTCCTAGGCTCAGGCGATTCAAGCCATCCAAATCACCCTTTTGTAATTAATAACAGGCTTCTTTCTGGGGAATACTATACTCATTTGTTTTCTTTTTTCCCCGCAACCATCCAACTGTGTCTGTGCAAGTCCCACAATAATCGTTTTTTGGCCATTGTCGGTGCACACTACCAAGGAAATACACTTCATTTCAGTTTGTGAGAGAGAGCGAGAGAGTGGCTGCTGTATGTGCGTGCCAGTGGGCGAGGGAGGATTGTTCTGTTGCTTTACTGGCCCACCTTGGACCTCTGATGATGTCATTTTCTATTAAAATAATTGGTCTTGATATGGAACAGGAGGGTTTTGATATTCTCTTCATCCAAAAGTATGAAACTAATTATTATTTGGGATCAAGTCGTCGCTTCTTGGAAAATGCAACAGGGATATTGCTTTCTTCAGGGGTAAACTCTCTGTTATTGTTGACTTATTTTCTCTGCTTATTAAGCAGAAACAAGGTTTTAATCAGGAAGGAGGTATTAATCAAAAGAAACAAAGCTCAAAGAACACCGGGAGCAAGAAAACATTAGCAGCAAATGGTGTGTTTTGCCCGGGAAGTGTGCCAACGTGTGTAAACTAGGACTTCAGTTCTCTGCACAGCATGTGGTGTTTCACTGTCTCCAAGCCTTTTGCTTCACATACGAGAAAAAAGAAGGCAGGGAAATTAATTTAAAACTAAATTGTAGCATACTTGAGTGAATCACTTAAGGCTATCAGTTGAAAAAGGCAAGGTCACAAAAATGATTTATGAACCATTTTTCAGCTGATGTGGACGGTGTCAAGAGGATTTTAAAGGTCCAGTGTAAGATCAGGGGCATCTATTTGTACAATATAGCAGAAATTGAATACAATATTCCTAAG
>JAQQZW010000023.1:3960219-3970571 GCA_029814745.1 Zanclus cornutus | reverse complement strand
AATAAACATAACCATAATGCTTGATATCAGTTCTGAGCTCTCATGTCTTTGTCCAACCAAATTTAACCTCCCATGTTTCTGAAGTAAGAGGGAGGTTCTGTCCAGGCTGCACTTCTCTCCGGTGCCGGTCTTCGCTCTTGGCAACTGGATACCACTTGTGCTTTACTACTGGACCCCGATGTCACGCATTGCCCAGGCCGTTTTCACCACTGAGGGTAAGAGCGCTGTCTCTACGTGGGCCTGATGGGTCAGAGTCTGTGACTCGTTGTTGTCTGACTCACCTGTTCTGCAGAGACACAGGTGTTTGGGCAGATGTGAAGTATGTTTTGTTGTTTATCAGTGGAATATGCTAAGAAATACTACTGTCACCAAAAAATACTGTATAATAGTAATATTAGTTATATTAATCTGGATTAGACGCATTATATAGTGGTCCTGAAGAGCAAACACAGCAGCAAGTCACAAAACACAGCAGCACTGGTGAGACTGAAACTGGAAAGGGTGGGTATCTACTCACAGTACTGCGGTTCAGTGAGCTGCCATTTGTGAAAGCTCGGTCAAGCCAGCCTCTGTTTGGATCTGGATGCTCATCTATGGGAAACTTCAGCTGATTTTCACCTTAATTTTACAAAAACGGTCCGGTAAAATAACTCCACATTTTACATTGTTATAGTCAGAGTCATTGTTAACAGGATTACTGTGACAATATCAACAGACCTCTTAAGGAAAAACATTTATCATAGTTCAAATATGAGGAAATTAAGATTGGTATAATGTAATTTGCACTGACTTTCCTGTTCATTTTCTAGCACGGAAGCAGTTTTATTTACACATTAGTACTTATTTGACAACATCACATTCAACAAGGCTTAACTGACTCATAATGTGTAATGTAATGTGAGAGAATCTTGCTGTAATTGCAGTCTTTTGTCCTTGATACCGTAACTGTGTGAATAGATGCACATCAAAGTCCGAGTGGAGCTGGCTTGACCGGGTTTTTGTAAATGACTCCCTTGACTGCAGTAATAGGTACAGACCCTTTCCAGTCTCACCAGTGCTGGTGTGATTTGTGACTTGCTGTTGTTTTTTGATCATTAGAGCCACCGTACTCCTGTCATCACAGCATCCCAACTGTTCTTATGCATGCATGCATTAGTCTTTTTTCAGCCAACAATAAGTGGCAAAACTTAAAGGCCCCTTTTTGCTGGATTCTTAGGTTTAAAATTTGTTTTGCACAAAAACATGCATGTTTGGCTGTTTACTTTTATACTGATGCATTATGCATTTAAGAGCATTTACAGTATAAAATAACCATTATGGTGTGACCCAGCCAGTCTGTCTGAACATATACTGCACCTCAAACCCTGCAGGTCTGCCTTCATTCTTAAGCTAACAAGCAGCACTGTCACAGGCTGAAGGCTTGATTTTCAGAAACAGATATGTTTTGTTTGTCATTCTCAGGAATTGTATTTACCAGTGTGTGCTGGAAATTGTTTGATGTGTTAGGTCATTGTTCCTCTCTTGAGGTTCCTCAGAGGCGCTGCATTTTTAGGAGATGAATACAAGCTGTCCTTTGAACAGCAGAAATCGAGCACTCTGTCGTTTTCTTTTAAATTCATCATTTTTCTCTCTTCACAGAGTGGAAAATGCCTGTGATTATCAAGAGACTGGATGCCAGGTATGACTGGCTCAGGACGCGCTGGGATCAGAAGTCGTATCAGCTGATGGATGCAGGTGACGGCTGTGATTCCTCCCCCTCGGTGGCGGGTTCTGTGGCCTGGGTGTCTGAGGGCAACTGCTCCTTCTTTGATAAGGTCTGCTAGTGCAAAGTGCTGCTTCACGCTCAGATTATTTCTCTCAGCCAGAAGTTAATGTTTAAGCCAATTGATCATGCTCCATATTTAATTACACAACCCGCTGACAGAATCAGAATCAGCCATTCCCAAACAGTTAGTGGAGTTTTGGAACTTTAGAAACTGTTTTTCTACGTATGGGTCTCTGTTTTGTTTACACCCACCTGAATCTGCATGTCTTTGAACTGTGGGAGGAAGCCGGGGCACTCAGAGGAAACCGATGCAGACACGGGGACGTCATGCAAACTCCACACGGAAAGATCCGAGCCGGCAGGCCGGTTCAACCCCGGAGGCTTCTTGCTGTGAGGCGACGGTGCTAACCACTGCTGCCCTAGCTCTTAAACAAGGCACAGAAAACCTTTTGACTCCCAATTTTGATAATCGAATATTGGTTAAACTCATTTATCAAGCAAACATTCTATCAGTGTTTTGATGCAGCCTCTAAAATGTGTGGATCTGCTGTTATTCTTGTTTTATGTCGTTGTGATCTGAGTATGTTCGGGGTTCAGACTGTTTTTTGAACAACACAAGCAGTCCGAAGAGTCTCCTTTGACTCGAGGCAGTCGTGGTCTGCGGTATCAGCTTTTATCTAGAATCAGTTCATCAACGCTGGATGTACTGTGTTTCCGTCCAGGTGCAGAACATGGCCAAATCGAACGACTCAGGTGTCCTTGTCTACGCTCTTCCTGGTAACCCGATCCAGGACATGAACTGTGTAGAGGATGAATGCAACACGACGCTGAGCATCCCCGCCTCCATGGTGCACCTGGAGCCTTCGGTCGCTCAGGGGCTCCAGTAAGACTGCAGCATGTTCACTTTGATGCTTAACAGCCTTGTACATGGATTAAGTGAACGCTGTCAAGGTTAAAGGAATGATCCTCAAACACCTGTTTTAATATATTATATTTATTATATTACATCACCTGAAATTCATCATTCCTTATCTCTAAACAGAGCCTTTTATGTAAAGTATAATTATTGCTTAATTAAGAACTTAGGCTCATAAATATAACTGTAAATTTATTTGTGAATCTTGCTTTGCTGTTTTTTCATGTTGCCAATTTCTTCATGGTGTGATGCTTCGTTTTGTTTTTTAGGTCCGGACAGCTGCTGTATGTGTCCTTCCAGTACACCCCGTCCCCAAAGTTCTTCTTCAGTGTTGACCAGCAGGGGGCGCTGACTGAGATGGGCACGTTTCTTTACCCCTCGTTCAGCTTCATCAACTGGCAGGCCCAGTGGTAAGAACACAAATGAAGGTCTGACTGGTTGAACAGGCTCTACTGTAACTGGAAGATTCCAGCTTTATTTATTATTTTCATTACTCTAAGTTTTAATGGCTGGTTATTGTAGAGGGCTGCATCAGGTTCTAGAGACAATGAAGGGAACCTGGTCACACGTGAGGCCTGATAACAAGATGTTACAATAAACAAGTCTGAATAAACGAGGTGTGCTTTGTGAACCGGTGAGTCATAATAATAATAATGATAATAATAATCCCTCTGTTATATTAAAACTAGTGCTTGTCATCAGGTGGGGTCGGGAGAGAGTGGAGTTTGCACATTTGACCTTAATCAGATCTGATAATTCACAGAAAGTGATAAGTTACAGAGAGTTCATTTAATTTATTTACTTAGAGAATTAGAAATTGTTGGTCATGGTGGGTTGTGCAGAGAAAAAGACAAGATCAGATTAAACAATGTGTTCCTGAACTTTTACACTGATGTTCCCTTGCTGCCCTCATGTTCTTGGAACTCTGTGTAATTACATGTTGAGCGACTTAAACCAGGAGTCAGATTCCTCTGTGTGTTCACATACGTGGTCAAAAAATTGGATTCTGTTTCTGGAAATCAAAGATCTGCTCTTTAAACGGTGTCGAGGGGATGTTCAGGAGTGTTTGAGTGCCTCTTAATGAACAGCTCAGGCTGGTGAACTGGAAAGGGAACAAAAAAAAGTTAAAAAATGTTATAAACTACAATAAGACAATATTTTCAGAATTACAACACTGATTTTGCTTTAAATTTACTTAAAGAATCCCTAAATTGATAAATCTTACATTTTCTAATTCTTCCAAATTTTGAATTATATTTCTACCGCTTTTTAATTCACAATTTGACTGTCCTGTATTTGGCAAAAACTCTTTGGGTGATTTCATTTGATGTGTATACCTGCTACACTGACCCCTCCACGGAGGCAACAGTTCAGATGTCTCAGAGTAAGTTTTTTGCATTTATCGGTGACTTTGTCTCCAGGTTTGATTTCTACGCCGATCTGCAGACCAAACTTCAGAGTCCCGCGCAGGTTGTTCCTGTTTTTGACAAAGTCAAAATGCAGGGAGAGAAAGGAGCAGTGGCCACAGTTGACCTGCCATTAGGTAACTTCATCAGTTATATGTGTTACATAGGCAGGTTTGAATGTCAGTATTTTGTGTTTAGGAGGCATTTCATTTGAAGTTCTGCCCTAAAATGGTTCCAGTCTTTTCAGTCAAATAGAAGTTTCTCCGTCGATGCAGGTCGATAGTCTTCAGCTGCGGGCCCACTTCATCATGGGGTCCCTCAAGGGCCCCACTCTTTTTTCATTGTGTTTTTAAAAAGTCTGATATTTCTTTTCAATGTTTTGCGTCTGATTGTGTTCAACAGCAGGGAAACAATAAATGTGTAGCTGTGATATGAGAAGACTGGCAGCCAGATTTGAGTCAAACCTTGATGTTAATCCATTTTAAGAGGCACTTCCATCCAAGAGACCGCTCAGAAACACTAACCCTGATCTGAACAGCAACATTAGCATGAAGAGCTAAAGGAATTTCACATAAGAGCATCAGTGTGAGCTCTCAGTGCAGCACGAGGAGGACACTGGCCATGTTAAACATTTTAAAGATCCTAACATTCGTTCATTATGTGTCTCTGCAGGCTTGTTGGACTTCAACGTGCTGGAGCTCGACGCGTCCCTGTCGTGTCCCAGCAAGAGGGACCTGTCCTGCGCTCACTGGGATCACACAGTGCAGCTGTTCATCTGCTGCGATCCTCTCGGTCCGTACTGCAACACAGAGCTGGGCCGATGGATCACTGCTTTCCGCAGGTAACAGCGTTAATGTAAAACATTCAGACATGCAACAAATACAAAAGATGATCACAATAATTTCTGTAAAAGAAAAAATCCACGCTTTTTGTGGAATAAACACATCTACCTCTGCTGTCTGTAGATCTTTTACAAATTCTGAAAATTCATAATTAATCTTAATATAAGGCCTTTAAAAGTAAAATTGAAATCTAATACATGGCCGTAAAATAAGAGTCTGTTCATCTGACAAATAATTTGAGCACCATCGTATATTAAGATGTAAACCATTCACAAAAACATCCGTACAGCAGAAATAGTGGCTTGTTGAGACACAAAAACAGTAAATTTAGCTTGAGCAGTGGCAGCACTGATCAGCAGCAGCGGTTCTTTTTGTACAGATAAAGCAAACGAGATGTAACACATGAATTCATGAGCTGCTGGTAGGTAGATTTGTTTACCTTTGGACTGAGCCAGGTAGCCTCTCCTCTTTGTTTCCAGTCTTTATGCTAAGCTAAGCTAACCATTTCTTAGCTGTAGCTTTATGTTTACCCTAACCACACAAAACAAATGATTCTGACCAGATTATAACATATAAAAAAAGAAATCATAGACTGAGAATTAAAAGGTTTTAGTTTAAAACATGTTTTTCCACAACATGCTTCATTATGAGCTGTGAGAATGCTGTTGTTTAATTTGTGATTTGATTGTGCGTGTTATTTTGGCAGAGGTACTGGCCGCTGGCTGACGGATGTGTCCCCTCTGCTCCCCCTGCTGGACAGCAACAAATGCACCTTGACCATGAAGACGGTGCCGTGTGCGATGCCGTGGTTCGTCTCCCTCAACCTGAGGTTCAGCATCGGCAATCGGACAGGTGTGAACTGTGGCAACACCGAAGCCGCGCTCAGTTTGTTCAGTTAAACCTGTTGTGATGTTGGTGTGTTTACTGAGCATGTGATATCGTGAGGTGAGAGGACCTCTACATACCAGTATTTCAATCTAAAATTACATTTGTCATGATAGAAAATGTGATATAAGCAGGTACCATCATTGCACTGGTTAGATTTCTAACATCTGAAATAACCTCATCCCAGAACATTTTCTCTCACTGGAGGATTTTTCAGAGGCAGAGAGCAGAAATATCTCACCAAGAAGGACAGTTTGTAAACAGTCGCTGGAACATTTGTGGATAAAAAACTACACTCACCGCAAAAACAAAAATCTTTTGACTGAGCTTCTCTTATAAAACACAGAGGAGGATTTGAGTGTATACAGGAGCCTGATGGGCTTTATTAGAGATCACGCTGTTTTCTGGAGACGAGGCCTCACGTGACTTGGATTTTATTAAGTGATTGATCATTTTTTTGCAAAGTATTATTACAGTTCTCTGCTTGTTTTCACTGTTTACACACAAAAACCCCAAGAAGCTTAACTAAACTTCTGCAGTTACTTGCAAACAAACTCCACTGATCATGCAGAAATTGCTCTCTAATATAAATTCTTTGAAATGTCACAAAAGACACAAGGATACGGAACAAAAATGTAATAAAACTTAAATTCCAGGATGAGCTGCTTGAGATGCACCATCTTGTCTTTGAAGAGGATCCTCAAACAAAACATATAACGTTAACAGACCATTACAAAAAAAAATACACTAACAAATTAATGTATTTTTAAGAATATATGAAATATATAAACAACACAAGTATCAACTTAAAACAACATTAAAAAAACACACAGGCAAACAGAGCTATTATCTCTATTAAAAATATCACAAACTATCTACAAATGGTCATGCAAAATAAAGATAAATGCAGTCAAAAAGAAAAAACAATAACGTTTGAGATAAATAAACAAAAATAAACCTTAAAGTAATGAGAAGAAGTCACAGATCTTTGCAGGAGCTTTAAATTTAAAGCTCATTTTCCCGTCTTTTTAAACTGTACAGCTACACAAAAGAACAGGTGTTGAGTGTTTCTGAGTGAATATGATGATCTAAGTGGAGCAAGTGAATGCATTTTAAAAACATAAATAAATAATGATCAGTGATGACTATGTGAATATTTTTATCTGCTGTAAATCCACAGGCGACGGCGAAGAGGAGCTCCGCCCCTTCAACGTGATGCCACTGTACAGCGGAGGGACCTTCGACAAAAACTACAACAAGAGATACCAGCCAATCAAATTCCCCGTCCTGACGTCAACCAAGAAGGTAACGGCTCTGAGGCGGATCTTTGACCTTTAACCTTTTGAAGAGCTTCCTGTTTGAATCAGCGTCTCAGCAGCTGTGCGTCTGTTCTCAGGTGGAGCTGTACGCCGTCATCACGGCCCACGGCAGCGACGACAACAGCTGTGGGGAGTTTTGCGTCACCTCCCACCACTTCCTGTTCAACTCTGTTTTTAACAACACTCTCGTATTTGATTCTGCAGGTGAGAACTGTCGGCCTTTTAAGGAAAACTCACTGTAGGTAGTTAGCAAAAGAATCTTACCTCAAGGTCTGTTTTAGTTGCCGTTGTGGAGCTTTCGATGGGATCTTGTTTAATATTTCAGTTTTCGGAGCTTTTTAAGGACTTCTCATCCACGTGACCTCAAATTTGAGTCACTGTGAATGATTGAAGTACCAGAAAAGGAGCTCGAGGTGAAATAGTTCTGTCAGCTGCTGTTTTCATGGTCAAGAAAGATCTTTGAAGTAAGTTTGAAAGGCGATCACCTAACGTTAATAAAAAAAAAACTAATTAGAGCCGCACTGATGTCATTTTTTTGCATTTTTCTGTTCAAGTGTTTCATTAAAGCTTCAGCTGTCTGTCCTCCAATTCTATGACGTCATCACCCCAAAAAATTCGGATTAAATGAGCTCAAATGTCTTTTTTTTATAAAATAAACCATCTTTAATAAATGTAACAGTTCTGTCAACGTAAAATACATTTAAATACATATAAATATACTTACATGTATGTGTTTAGATCTCCGGTACAGCCGCCTCTCTCTGTCTGTAGTCTCTTCAATGTCCTGCCCACAGTGCTGTCTGATTGGCTAAACATCACAAGTAATAGCCTATCAACACTGAAGGCTGCTGTGCCACAGAACACGTGCTGTCAGATACAGAACACAATGTTTTTAGTGTTTTTGGCTCCTTATTATTAAAGGTGAACCACAAGTTTAACCATGAAGTGCGTCAGTAAAATGTATTGCTCGTCTGCCAACTTGTTCTCAGGTGGATTCCCGTGTCTGTTGTGTAGTTTGATAACCTCCTGCACTGATTGTAGTATTTTCATGTCTTTTGGGGTAATGGTGGGGACCCATCAGGATCACCTCTGGGCTGCACCACGCGGGTGAAAGAGGGCGCCGTACCGAACGAATACGGCACGTGGCTGTACGGGCGAGGAGGCTGGTGTGATGGGCTGCAGGTGGACCCCTGGAGGATCGATATCTCTAAACAGGTAAACAAACGTCATCATTTCAATTCCTAAATGATCTCAGGTCAGTGTTGTGTGTAACAATGGATTAAAGGATTGTGCACGATGAGTAAGGGGTTCGGTTGTGGCAGTGACGAATCATCACCCAGCTGCAGCTCCCCTGAGCTCTACCGATCATTTTAGCATCTTTTAGCTCATTGTTTTGGTTTTATGGCCCTTCACTGTTCTCGTTTACTCCCACTGCTCTCGATTCCAGCTGCAGCAGGCAGCTGTATTCAGTGAAAAAGCTCTTAAAACTGACTGGATGCTCCCTGCTCAGCACCAAACAGCAGACAGACACAGCTAGCAACATAGTGGAGCATGTAGAAGATGAAAAGCCTAAAAGAGGAGTCAATTTGGACTTGACTTTATCGGAAACACAACTTTAATGCAAATGTTGGTTTGTGTGCTGAATGTGAACATGCAACTGTTTGCTAATATGTTCACCATATAAACTCTATAGAACTACAGCATGCCAATGTTGTGTTATCTTGTTGAGTTGCTAGTTTGAGATTTAAAATTCAGTAACTTTCATTTACATATTTTTTTATCAGATAACTTGAATTGCACGCAGTATGGAGTCTGTGCCAGTTCACTTTTATTCACCAAACACACGTTCAGGTTACTGTGGACAAGTTCACAGCCCAGTGAGCCTCTCCTCCTGCAGCAGATTTACATGAACTGAAATCAGCGTGAAAGTGAATTTAAAAAATTGAGTGAAGGAAGCCTGTTAGGATTAAGGAGTTACAGACCATCAAGGCTCTTGATATAATCATATAAACTCCTGACTTCCTTCCTCACAGACCTGAGATCAGATTTCCTCCAGGATTTAACTGCAGAAACGCACAGCAGAATAATGGAGTCCCAGACAACATGCTTTGTTAAAAGTGCTTCACAAACAGCAGTATCTCCTCCTGTTTTGGGCCAAATACATATTAGTATTTCTTTGAATCAGTTTTATTCTCTTTACTACAATGATCTTTTTTTTTTACTTTCTATTATGAGAAGAATTTGTGCAACTTATGGAAGTTTTGTATCAAAGTTGATTTAATCTGTTTTTTTGAAACAGTATTTTCTCCTTGAAGCTAATGAAAACAGCTGCAGGCTCAACCGGCTGCAGGTGTAGTTTAGAACCTCCTGATTAGTACTTGTACTGCCTGATGAAAATATCTGTTAAATCGAGATAATGCTTCAGTATTTTTCTTGGGTTTTTGTGGTTTTGTTAATACAGTGTGCGTCTGTTTCTGTCCTCTTTCAGCTGAACATGAGCGCGTCTGAATCCAACACTGTTCTCTACTTCGGCTTGTTTGAAGGGCACGATCCTAATCCATCCAAGGATCCCGGATACATCATCATGACTTCTTTTCTCATCTTTTACAAATGATGTCACTCAGTAGAACTCTACAATCTAAGTATTGGTGTGAATAAGTTTATTGCTCACTGGATGTATAATTAAGCCAAAGATTAAATTTTTTATTTTTCAAACTGCTTTCTTTGACTGCATCCATTACTCTTACTACTTCCTCAATAAAGTTCATAGTCAGAAGGGAACCGCTAACCAGAGTGTAAGACGGCACTTTCAGAAGCGCCGATGCAAAATATCACCTGCCACGCTCGCCCTGCAGGACCGGCTCATTTGCATTTTTCCTGAAGATGTTACCCTGAAGTCAACGAGAAGAAGCCTTACGGATAAAGAGGCACTGCAAGTACTGAAGAGCAGCCTCTCCTTACTAATTACATGTAATCATGTCCAACTCGAAACTCTGGAGTGAAGAAAGTGTTTCTCAGTGACTCATCTTCAGAAGATCTGCTTCTTACTGGCTTTTTACTCCGTTTAGCGAAGGTGGGCCAACTGCAGATGTGGAAAATTATCAGCTATTCCCTCTGTTGAAGCTTATTTCATTTTTCTTTACACGGCCAAGTAACTGGAACTATTTTAGTTTGAATGAAAAACTCGTTTTCTGCGTGTATGGAAAGTACCTTAAATTA
>JAQQZW010000023.1:3535472-3547637 GCA_029814745.1 Zanclus cornutus | reverse complement strand
TGATTAAAAAACAAAATGACCCGATGCATCCTCCGAGAAAACCAGATATCCATTTTTAAATTTCATTCTCTTTCACTTTCAGTATTTGCTGTATTGTCATTACAAGGGAAATATTGCTGCATGCGGTATGCAAACAATTTGGACATAATACTTCATGATAACATTGCACCTTGAACTTTAACCCCTTTGCTTGTAGATCTGTCGCAGTCCATAGCGAGAAATTTTAATGTATCAATATACGTACAGTTGTAAAAACATGTCGTGCTTGCAATGCTCTTTCATGTCTCATCGTGACCTCTTCTGTCTGTCGGTGAGCTGTCGTCCGTTTGCACTGTCGGGGTGGAAGAATAACCAGCCACTCAGAGCGTGATTGCTTCCCCCAGTGGTTGATACATCATCTCAAACTTGAATTCAGGACTGTTTGGACTAAAGCTGTAATCCATTTACGTCGGAGTTAATAAACTCTGCATTACTACAGCTTTCACTGCAGTTGATGCACGAAGCAGCCATCTTGAATTTTGAACTCACTTATAACTCTGAAATTCCAATATCCCAGTTTAAATGGAACGCACCATTTGAAACACACTTATTGCTGCCTTTATTAACCCGGGAGTCACTAAACAACCGGGACCAAAATGTTTCTGCTGCATTAACTTTGAATGACAAACATGAAAGCAAACAGTTGCCTTCTCCAGTGTTCACCAGCTAGTCACTAACTTTGTCCGCTGTTTGGTGCAGTGCAGTGTACAGTTGGTCTCATCAGAGCTTTTTCATTCAAACAGTTGCCTGCTGCTGCTGCTGGAAATGAGAAGCAAAAAACAATGAAAGATGCAGAAACTCTGTGAAGTTTAGGGGAACTGCAGAGTCTGATGAGAATTCTCTGTGGGCACATCACTGAACGACAACAGTCACATTAAGGACTGAACTGAAAGATCTAAGAGAGCCAAAGTGAGTTAGCCTGAGTGTCAGTTAAACAAGTTTTCATTCCACATGGGAAAATGAAAGATGCTAACCTTCAAACATGTCAGCACACTGAGTATTTAAACTAAAACGTCATATAATCACGGCAGCGCTTGTCTACTAACAGGACGGACGGTGAAAAATCATGCTACAAAATGCTAACGTGCCATTTAAAGGTATTGGTTAGAGATTTTGACCACTAGCTGCACTATGGAGCAATGTGTTGATGAACAGATTCCTATTCTTTGCATTTTGTGCTCTGCTAAACATGCGTATGTCCATGCAGGCCATACCTGCTCATACCTGTCACCACAGATTTACACCGTTCCACTGAGCAACAGTTGGTGGCGGTACTGCACCCAAACATAATGGTACACCAGCAAAAGGCAGGAAAGAAGAAGCCGATGTACGCATGGGTGTGTAAACAAAGCTGGTTTGAAAACATTTAAATACCTCTGCAAACGTTTAATGGGGAGGAAAATGCATTCAACACGTTTGTCAGAGCTCGAGGATACACACAGTGTGTTGGTGAGAAACACCAGCTGCTTGTTTGCGAGAAAACCCCATTGGGTACCTTTAAAGCGAGAGAGGTCAGCAGGGAAATGCATCATTTCATAATGATTTTCCAATATTGACAACAAGATGCAGGAATATGTTGCAGAGCACTGTTTAGGGACTGTGGCTCTGTGATACTGTAGGCTAGTCTCAGTGTGAGGTTTGGACCAGTTGGCCACAGATGAGTCTCGAGCCCCCAACCCATCTGGAGCCATCTTGGAGATGAAGCAAAAACCTGGAGCTTGTCCATCTCTTGGCAGGGCCGGTCTCTTCTCTACACATACAAGGCTGATCGTCTCTAATCCTACCAAAGAATTAATTGCTTAATTGGATCAATTAGATGTCCCAATAGGTCTTGATGACGTGCGGTAGGTGCATCAAATAATTATGAATCAATATTTGAAAGAACTGTGTGGTTGTTGTTTTCAGGTTTTTTTGTGTGCTGAGTGTTATTTGCGTCTCTAACATTAAACAGAGACAATTCTAGACAAGTTTCAGATCTTACTTAATATCCATTTGCTTGTGTCACAAACTCATTTCAATCATGCAAACGCTTTTCCAAATTTGCGTCACTCGATGACATTATGCGGTGCTTGTTTTTGAGACAGAAGAACTATTTTCATGACTTATGGCATTTGCAGTATCTCAAAGATCGCACTGCTGTTTTTCTTCCTTCAAGCCAGTTTTAAATGGAGCCAAACTGCACAGCTTTAAAGGCACATTCATCAAAAAGCGAGTGCGAGTGCACTGCAGATGCTGCCACTTTTTCTTAAAAAAAAAAAAGAAAAAAAAAGAAAAAAGATTGCAAGTAGAATTATGGCTTTTCATCAGCCGATAAATTTCACTTGTGATTAATTGCAACACTCACTTTTGGGATCACTTCTACACAAAAGAGCATTTCTGCTTTGTAAAATTCATATAAAAGAAATGCAAATCAATGGTGTTCTTGGCACCAAACATATGCTGCCACAATGCCAACAAGCCTGCCCCTGACAACCCCAGCTGGGGGCTTGTAAGACTTGCTCTTGGCAAAAGACGTTTTTTCCACCCGCTTTGCAAATGATCACCAATTAATACGAACAGCATCCAATTCTAATTTTGCACCTGGTAAGATTGTGAGTATCTTGTAAAGCTCTTCTAAGCTATGGATCCAAATTACTGGATGTTTTTTCTCTCCCTTTTGGGATCACAGCAGAAAAAAACGATGGCAAAAGTCCATTACCCACGAGGACCAACCTCCCTGGAAACCATGAAAATGACTGTTTAGCTAGAGAGGTGAATTTTGCACAGAGTGTTTCAGGGGCAAGAAATGCAACTGTGGTTTCTTTTTTCCTGCGATAATATGGTTGCAATAAAAAAAAATGAATCTGTAGAAATCATGCCAATTGGAAAATAAACATGGACCTTTTCCACCTCCTCTTAGAATATCTGAACATGTTCTATGTTGCCTTGGATCCACACAACTGAAAAGAAGACTCTGTTTTCCAGCCTCTTCAGTCTAAAACTTTCAGAGGTGTAGAAGAGAGAAATCAGGGATGTGTTTATCACTTGGTAACACAGCAGCATCCATCCATGTGATGAATTCCACATATTTCCCAAAGAAATGAAACTATAACAATTCAACTCCGTTTCACGTCACTAATTGCTCATCAGAGTTCTTAGCATCTCTCCCTCTCACTCTCTCTCTCTCCATCTCTCACTCTGAAATTTATACTCTCCATACGACTTATGATGGATAGGAAGCTTTAATGAGCTCTTACAAGCAATTAAGTAATCAGGGAACCCTGCTGCTCGGTGCTGGAGCTAGCAAGAGCAGTGACAAACGGAGGCCCATCAGTACTGTAATCAGCACAGGACACAGTCACCGCTGCTCACCACTCCCCAACCAAGGGCAGCAATGGGCAGAGCAGCAGGCTCCCATCTCATGTTATTGTTTTGTCTGCAAATAGTCTCTGAACTTCGTGACTCTGATACGTGTTCTTCTCGGAGTCTCCTAGTCCTACATGCTTCAACCGGAGAGTTACGCAGTCACCTTGTCGGCAGGAGACTTAAAACTTTACACATGACGTTAATGGCATGAAAAGAAAAGAAAGAAAGTTCCAGTCAGAAAAACTGATGATGCATTGCAGTGCGTACTGCACAAAAACTGCACAGGTGAATCAAACGCATCTCTAAGGTCCGAAAGCCAAACCGAGCAACGAGAGACCCACACACCTTTATACTGGAGGAGCAGTAATGGGCAACAAGGAACAGGTGTGGAGGCAGGTACCCAGAAAATCCTCATTAGGCTCATAAAGAAACACAACACCTGCTTGTGGGAATAAATGGTAAAAAAGACGCAAAAAGGGAAAAAAGGGACAAATGGACCACTTTAAATTCATGGCCACGTAATTTCCAATTAAAAAGTTCATTAACCTGCAAAACTTTGTACTTTTCAGTTAATTAAAGTCTGTAGTTTTTTGTCACAAGGCAAATATTGTTGTAAAACATGATCTAAAACTATTACAATCATATATGTTTTTGATTTCAAGACTGAAGTCTGATGACACTGTTTCTGTTTGAATCACACTTCTCTCCTGTGATTAAATAAAATCTATTAAGGAGGTTTTGAATATATTTAGGAAGCAAACCTCAAATGTATATAACAGAGTGAATACAGTGAATGAAAGACTCCAACACAGGATCTTATTCTGACATTCACAAACAGATTTGTGATTTAAATTGGAAAGCCGGTAAAGCCATTTTTCTTTGTGGCGCTGCCTTCTAGCACGTTGACTCTCTGGCAACATGCTTTGTGTTTTTGTGGCTTCTTTGAGAAAGACACCACTTAAAAATATGCATGCTCAATGGTTCATTTATCTTTTGACATCAACAAACACGCAAATACATAAACTTACAGATGGTTAAAACCCATCTCTGCGGCTTTAAGCAGCTTTTTGCATCTTTTAGCTCATTGTTTTGTTTCCTCACGTACAAATACAGAATTTACTGTAGACCAACTTCTTTCTAACAATCTTTAGTCATTAAAATGCTCTAAAAATAAAGTTAATTAATGTCATCATTGTTATTCTCTCATGTCTGTGCATTAAAGGAGAAGTGTGTGACAGGCTAGTGCAAAATTTTTGAGGCAGTTCGTGGTTTAGCTTCAAGTTACATTGCTGAATTGCTGCTTCCCCATGAGCCGTGAGCCAGGGTGCAGCCTCAGATCCTCGGCCAGGGCTCTGCTGGCTGTTCCTGAGTCCCGGCTCCAGACCGGAGGCGACCGCGCTTTTGCAGTTAAGGCCTCTCAGCTCTGGAAATCTCTGCCTGAGGATCTGAGGCTCGCAGGATCGGTGACATCTTTAAAATCAATTCTCAAAATGCATCTCTTTAAAAAAGTCTTAATTTTTGTGCTCCATTTTTGTGTCAACATGTCTTATTTTTATTGTTTGTTATTGTTTGTTTGCCTCCGTTCTGTAAAGTGTCAGTCCTGTTTTAATTACTGTGAAACACAGTGTATCTGTAAAAATAAGACAAGTTTTCATAATTGTTACATGGCCTGAATTTATGTTGAAAGCACCCAAAAAATGAGCAAACACAATCAACAGAATGTGAAGAAGTAACAGTTCTGATGTTATGTCAAAGACATCTGTGTATTGTGTTACATATGTACTGAAGTTAGCATGCTAACCAGCTAACCGTCCCGTCTCGAGCTTAATTACCTTGTTAACTCATCGTGAAAGACACTTTATTCAAAATTCACAGAAACAAAAGAAAATGAAATCATCCACCACCACCATCTTGATTCGTCTTTCCACTGTTGCAGCGATGACTAACTCTGTTTTTGTCTAAATAAACCCTTATTGACAGGGTTTGATGCGATCATCCTCACTGGTGATGCCCAACCAGCCTCTCCTCCCTCTCCCTCTTCATGCCTCTTTGGTCCCTGCTTGCCATCTCTTCCTCGTCCCCAGAGTAAAAGTCCCGATTGGAGCCGCTGTAAGTCACTTCAGTGCTGCGTAATCCCCGCCGTCAAACTGGCCTCCGGCAGTCATGGAGGTTGTGTTCAGTCCCGGTCTGACCGTGTCCACAGGGAGGCTAGCGGCACGGCTAACTGAGCTAACAAGCTAACAGCAGCCGTCAGCTACAGCAAAGCGCATGCTGAGCAGCAATCAGCGGTTACTCTGGTCACCTTTAACTATGGAGATTGATTAGGTGATTAGCTTAGTGTACCGTAAAGACTGGAAACAAGGGGAAACTCCAAAGTTCAAAGATGAGAATTCAAATATGTGTTACAGCGTAAAACCACAACATATCATTTTCACATTTCTGTTTGTGTGTGGCTCCAGTATAAAAGATGCAATGTGTTAATTAGTGAGCTTCAGAGTGGTGATAAGCATATTTTCAAACAGTCATAAATACAAAGGACAAGCTTGTTTCTGTCTCTAATCAAAACCTTACGTTTGCTGATCTAATTTTTATCTGAATTGATTTGAAACAGTAAAGTTTAAGCTCCTGTGAGTCGTTTTTGTAGCAAACAATTCATGATGTGATGAGGAGAATGGAATCTAACTTCAGGATTTGGTTTTCTCAGCTCCCTGCTCAGCTGGGGCGTCTGAGCTCCACGTTCTCAGCTCCACGTTCTCACCCACCCGAAGCATGTTGTTCGCCCCAGGGCGGCGTGACACGTCTCCCACACTCCCCGGCTCTTCTGAATAATTCTGCCCCGACCATGCGTCTCTCATCTCATGCCTTTTTGGGGGCCTGAGACAATGTGTTTCACATTGAAAATCAAATATGTTGCTTATTAATAGGACTACTTTGGCGAACGCTACCTGGAGAAATGCCGGAGGCGGGAGCTAGCAGAGAGGGACGCCTACAGTGTGGTGCGCTTTCTCTCTCTTCTGTGCAAAGGCAAAAACAGCTGAGGGTGCAGATTTTTCACCACTAAACTGGCACAGTTGATGTTGTTGCACACACACACGCACAAGAGCGTGCACACACACTTTATGGAAATCACAGAGCCAGGGTGTGTTAGGCAGCCATGCATGAAAAGCACAGAGCTTCATGTGTTTATTGTACGTGTGGAAAGCTGGAGAAAGAGAGCGAATGAAAGAGGACAAAAGGGACTTGGTGTCAATGCAACAATGCACAAACGCACATATGGCCTGATGTTTGGGTGGCAGTGCTATCATTAAAACAGTGTCGGTTATTTACATTAGCCACAATCTGGTTCATTATGCAGCTCCATATTCGAACACGGACCCCTCAGTTGCACACGTAGTTTGTGTCATGCAGCTGACTGAAAAAGGCAACAACAAGGCTGCTGATGTCTGCATGTCTCTCTCGCGCCGGGCCGCTAACTTGGCGTCATTTCCTCGGATTCTGTACAGATTGCACCAGCTAATTATGATCTAATAACTGGCAGACTGTCTGTTTCAATATTATTACAGGAAGAGTAGGTTAAATGAATAGCTCATCATCTGCCCTCTGTATCAGTCATGTTGTTTTAATGATCATAATTCCACCATTAAATCTTAATAATATGTCAAGATCATAAGGGAGACATGTCAATTTGGGGCTTCAATGAGAATTAAGCCGAGGATTGCTGAAGTCGAGCCTGTTTTTTTTTTTCTCCCTGGGAGGGCTTGATTTCGTTAGCCGTGTCCTCACACACGACCTAACACACACACACACACACACACACACAACAGAGCAGACACAGAGCTGTTTCTGAGTCGACCTGATATTCAAGAAATTAATTTCTGTTTCCTGATTGATGTGTTGATGTTCAACAGGAAAGAGGCTGCAGTAAATGTTCTCTAGCTTTGGTATTCTTTGTTATACGCATGATATCGTACCTTTTTCTGTGTCAGTTGGTTATGAGGTTGATTCCTTTCTTGTCTTTCAGATAATTTTTATATGTTTCTTCAATGGGTGAGATACGGTCTCAATAAAAATGTAAAATGCATTTAAAATGACCAACGTGATACGACCAACATCAGAGTCATTGTTTGCAGTAGCTAACACACCTATACAGTGTGCAAGCCTATTGGTCAAAAACAAGGAAGTTATGCATGATACATACAACAAGGTTGCATGTAATTCTGCCCTGTAAAATAAGGTGTTTTAATTTTTTCACAGATCCTTCAATGTGCCTTGGATCGTTTTTGAAGGAGACGTTTTACATTTTTTGTTGAAAGCATATTCCATCCATGCAATGAGCCCTTCAAAAGGTAAAATAAGCAGAGTCGCCTTGATTATTCAAAGAGCACCTGTATGTGATCACCAGAGAGACCCGGCAGCACTTCTACTCCATTATCTTCCATTTAATGTTGTCTCATTCTCGAGCTTGAAAACTGCAGTTGACAAAACAGCCTCACCTCAGGGTCCCTTTAGTAGCTGTCCTGGAGTTTTTCATCATATTGCATGATCTTCATCAGCAGGTGTGATATGCACGGGTGACAAGGAAAAATATGTATGTGATGTTCATATTCATTTTTATGATTAAGGTCCTTCTTCTTCTTGTCAATGCTGACTTAAAATTTGAGTTATTAAGTCCATTCCTGACCTCAAAGTCTCAACTCAAGTTACATTTGGTAGCTTTTCCATCCACCGCTCCACCTGGCTAAATCTTGGCTATCGTGGAAGCATCTGTGAGTAGAAACTGATAGAAGAGATTACTGCACAGTCAGATTTATGCAGTATTTCCCTTTAGTTTGAGCTTTTGGTCTATTAGATCCTCTTGTATGCTCCTATAAATGTCTGATGGACCAAAATCTTAAAATAAACTGAAATACTGCATAAATCTAAGTGTGCGGAAATTTTGTGTTAATTTGGGCTCATTGATTTCTCCAGCACCTTCTGAAGAATTAGTTGGGTGGAGCGGTGGTTGTCCTGCTGAATCTCATCTAAAAACCAACTTTTTGTGAATGACTGTTATGATTTGAAGTCATTTAGCTGTTTTAATAATGAAATGGTAAAATTGCAGCAACACACTACAGTTAACTGGTGTTGTGCTTAGATGGAAGAAGTTGAATTTTTAGGTTTCACAGTTCAAACTCAATCCTGAGAGAAGAAGAAAAATTTTCGTTCTTGATACAAGGAAAGCGCCAATTAATGCAGTCCATTTGCCTTTAATCTCAGTGTGGGATGGAAGACAGAACAAGACAAATATTTAATATTTAAATATTTCTGGATGTTTGCATAGTATCCACAGTATCTGGGAAGTGTTTCTATGGAATGGAGTGTTTGAGGAGAATATATGTTGTGTTTGGGAGGTTTTCTGGAGTATCTTGGGAGGTTTTGTATTTACATTGTTCTGAAACAGCTCTGGTCCCTGTGTAACAGATAGAGGACATAGAAGGAGAAGACTATCATCTCTCTGCAGAAGACAGTGCAGAACATTAGTTACTCTCTGGTCTTCTTTCACACCTCTGCTCCTATTCATGAAAATTCAAAGAATATTCATGAGGAAATGGATGCTAAATTTCATTCCAATAAAATGTCACCCAAATGAAAACATCTACAAAACTTATATATTAACATTCAAAACGACACTGAACAGCTGGGTAACATTACAATATCAACAGGAAACAATATGTACCAGAAAGTTACAACATAAACGGTTAAAAATCCAACGAAGACAATAACATAGTGCAGCTGCATTTTTCCACACAACTTATGGCACTGTGAGGGCCGGCAGCTACGGAAACCCAGGAAGTACAAGAGGCGCATGTATAGCAAAGGTTGATTCCACTGCAAATTTGAACGAAAAAAAACAGCAAATGAAATAACTGATTGAGATAAAATGCAGGAATACGAAGTGTAAATAAATCATGAATAAAGAGCATTGAAGCATTGTTTCCATGTGAACACTCCCCCTGTAGATTCTCTTTCCTCTCTGTTCTCCTGCAGACGGCTCAGATGGTTCTCCTGGTCGTCACCGCCTTCATCATCTGCTGGATGCCCCACCACATCATTGCCATGTGGGTGGAGTTTGGAACCTTTCCCCTGAATGATGCCTCCTTCGCCTTTCGCATCGTTTCCCACTGCCTTTCTTATGGAAACTCCTGTGTCAACCCCGTCCTCTACGCCTTCCTCTCTGAGAACTTCCACAAGGCATGCCACCAGGTCTTCACCTGCCGTTTCCTATACCCGCCGCCACCCAATAGCAAGGTGGTTCGATTCCGCATGGAGACCTTCTCCAGCACACACTCCACCACCAACATATGAAGGGCGGGGGGAGGAGAAAAGGGATGTCCTCCAGAGAGGGAGAGCTGTCAGAGGCTGATGGAAGTGGGCCACATGACAACAGGACAGCATGTGATTGGCTGCAGACTGTATCTGTGGACAGCCTGCACTCAAAAAGCCAAAAATGGATGTTCATTAATGACAGAAGTACATACTGAACAGAAAACTGCAGGACAGACTCAGTATTTAAAAGGAAAAACTTTATTAGCTCAGAAGAATCAGCCCGCTTCAGCAGCTATAGTTTTTAAATAGTTTTATTAAAATCCATTTGTGCTAATAAATCAGTCCAAGAAAAGTTATATCCTCTTAAGAAAAAATGGAATATTATGCACAATAGCTGGAGCAGCATTTTAAAAAATTGACTGTAATCCTTCAGCTGATGTGAGAAATGTACAGACTGTACCTGCATGTTAAAACACACACGATTTATTATGTTTCATCTCTGTGTGTGTGTGTGTGTGTGTGTGTGTGTGTGTGTTGCTGAAAGATGAAGTTTTTTCTCTGGATAGAAACAAATCGCTCAGGTCACTCCCCCACGATAAGATGAGATAAAAGTTTTGCTTTCTCATTTATGAATTATTTCCGTAAATTGAAGACTGTTTTGAAGCCGTCCAAGACAATGAGGATTTTTAGATCATTTCATAATTTTATTCAGTCGTTCTTTTATTTCAGGGATAGAAACATGGAACAGTGACAGATTGATCAACAACTTATCAAACTTTATAAACTAATATTGAAATAAGAATGGGAACACTCAGTGTCTGTGTATTTTTTCTATGAATGTCACAGAATGTTTCTTTAGTTGTGACTCAGTGATGCCTTTGAATTTATCTGCTGAATCTATCGCCGGTTTATTCACCAGTAACTGCGTCACTTTTCAACGACACGATTGAAACTTTCAGTTCAGGTTCATGATTCAGCTCTTTGGTCCTCTCAACACAAATTTCTTATTGCCTTTTTTGTCAACATTAAATAAACTGAATAAAAGTGCTTCACTTTTAACTTGATGTTTGCATGAGATAGGATGAACTGATCAGAGAACAGGTTTGATTTCTCCACATCACCAACACACAACTTTGACTGTTTGATTCATTCAGAATGATTTGAACTGAGATCAACCTTTTTTGTGATCTTTATGTAAGCAGAAAAAGAGAAACATGCAAACAAAACATGCAAACACAGACGTTACAAAGGTAATACTGTACAAAGAATGGTAGAGAATGAAAGCGCTGATCCACTGAGGCGGACAGTAGATGAGTGTGGAGGTTTCTCTCTTTCTGCTGCAGACATTTCTGCCACAATAACATGCATCTCCCGAACGTTTGTCACAGCTGAGGAAAGAAGAGGATGATTTCAGTGATAAAAACATTTATCAGCACATGAAAACCGTGACAAAAGTCAAAGCTCAACCAGTTAAGATTATGATTCAGTCAGAAATGCCTCTTCTCATACTGGTCGTATGTGTTTTTGTTGTAGTGACAAGTTTTTTTATTTTCCATGAGTGATTTAAAAATAGGTTTTTTTAAATATTAATGGAGCAAAAGGTGACGTGAAGAGAGCTTCTCTTTCCAAATTGATAGAAACAAAACACTCAGATGTGGTTTTTGTTCATGAATCTCAGTGACACTCAGAATGAAAGTGAGTGGAAGGAGGAGTGGCCTGCAGACGTAACTCCTCCCCGTGCGTTGTCTAACAGACAGCGAGTCAGTGTGCTTTTCTCAAAGGGCTTCAGTCCTCAGTCTTTTGAGGTGGACGAAGTAATGTGCGCTCATATTTTAAGATTCAAAGTACAATATGAGAAGGTGAAAATCATTTTTGTTAATATGTGTGCTCCAGTTTTGAGCATGGAAAGAGTTTTTTAACATTGTGTGTTATGTTATTCATTTTTGCACATCAGTACAGTAATGATTCTTTGTTTTGCGGGATTGATTTGACTCTACAGAAAAGAAAAAGTAAGATAGGAATCATTTTCTGCGGCATTTAATCACCGCTTAATCCGCCAGACTCAAACGTCTAACTGGAAGTTATGAGTTCAAAGATGTTTGCAGATGCTTTAATGGAAATATCAGGCAATACACCTGCAGTTACTCCAAGGGCAGTTGATTATTATTGGCCAGACTTGATCGATTTTATTGATTAAAGTATAATTTAAACGTGAAATAGTTCCTGTCTGTTTGTCTAATCATTGTTTTATTCAGTGTTCTTTATATATTCAAATGTTAAGTTACATTGCTGTCTTTGAATGGAAAAGTACCTGGCATTAGCAGACTGCTCTTTGAGTTTTAGACATCCTCTGATCAGTGGTGGGTGAAGATCTATTGGTGGCATTTTGTGACAGTTAGTGTAAAGGACACTTACCTCCGAGCTGTAGGTGTCAGGTTTCACAGAAGAGTTGGACCCAAGTGCAGAGGCTTCGTT
>JAQQZW010000023.1:3274340-3285713 GCA_029814745.1 Zanclus cornutus | reverse complement strand
GTTGATGCTGATCTGGGTCCAAATGTGGATTTACAATTTATATATGATTTGAATCATTTTGATAGCTTAGCTTTGGCAGAGGTGCGTGCCCTCTGAGTGCTTTCTACTTTGCCAAAGTGACTGGAAGAGTAGATAAATTTACCAGCCTTAGCTGAAGTTTTACCAGCATTTTTGGGGCATCTGGTATTTTCCCTGGTCTAAATACACTGTGTGCCTTTTGCAGCTATTTTCCACCGCACCCAACCAGACAAGCATGTGTACGGAGAGGTCCCTGCAAATAACAGCAAAAGCAGAGCAGGAAGGTGAGCGCCACAAAAACAATCTTTGATGAGGCCTGTTAAATGAAAGCATAATCCCTGGAAGAAAACTCAAACCAGGACTACTGTGGGTGGTCAGACACAGCTCAAAACCAAGTGGCAAAACAAACACACACGCGAGTTTTGCCCTTACGCTGAGTGACTGAATGTTTACAAACTAACTGTGAAGAGCTGGCCTACATTAAGCTTCCATAAGAACGTACCGTCTGTTTGTAACACTAATTCTCTCATGGAATGTCATTTCCAAATTGTCTGTAAGAGCCTGCGTCAAGTCACATCAGCCCAAACAGCACACTTGCTGGTCTTTTTAATCTAAGAAATCAAAGCTAAGTAAACAGCGCTTTGGTATGTCTAATTCCTTGAGCCAAACTCCAGCGGTCAAGTTTCACACATACCAACACACATCTGGTGCACTCTCAGCATGGAAGATCAAGCTTGATAACCTGCACATGTTGCAACA
This sequence comes from Zanclus cornutus, assembly GCA_029814745.1. Classification (NCBI taxonomy): domain Eukaryota; kingdom Metazoa; phylum Chordata; class Actinopteri; order Acanthuriformes; family Zanclidae; genus Zanclus; species Zanclus cornutus. The sequence continues at coordinate 3,284,936 of JAQQZW010000023.1, read as the reverse complement.
GTGCAAGTCTCTCCCAAGGCTCTGACCCCAACACACTACAAATACATCACCGAGGAGGGAGCCATCCACGGGCTTCTGTCTGTGTGGAGATGTCAGCATTCCACCGATAGTAGCCAAGTGCTCTCATCCACATTTCCACGGGGATCTTAGGTAAAGTTTAAAGACATCATTGTAAGAATAGAGATAAGTGCTTTGGCAAACAGCAGGGGAAAACTGTGTGAAGGGGCAGGGTGGATATTAGAATTTTCTTCTGACGCTAAGTGCAGAGGATCAAGAGGAGGACTCGCCAAATCTGTCTGCTCTCCCAGAGAAGTTGTTGCGATAACCAAAAACAGCTTTATAAAATGCCACGTCATTTTTTAGCTGTGCTGCTTTCTGCAATGTTTTGATTAACTTATCTGTTTTTTGCTCAGTTAAGCACAACTCTTTAAAACAGCAACTCTGTATAAACACTGTTTTTTCCCTCCTTAAAATGCCTCCTCTACTGTCAATTGACCTAGACGAGCAAAAGAGGCTGATGAACGTGATTTCAATACTCACATCTGTCTCATAATGGAGACATTTTGAGGAAGGGGGATGATGATGGTCTTTCAGTACATTAAAGGTTCCAACACCCTTTCATCACAGAAAATACAACACCAGTCACATATTCATCTGAGAACAATTGTTGGATTTACTCAGAAAAAGGTCGGGAGTGCGCTGAGACGGCAGAGACGGCAGCCGTCTCTGATCTCCCTTGACCCTGCCAGGGTGCCAATACATAGGAGTCACAGCAGGAGCCTCAGCTGCTTGTGTAGGGTTTCACCTGTCTACCTTGTTGGACCTAAACAGGATAAGCTGTGTATATCACCTGACAGATGTGGTGTGAGAAAGAGTGCTGACAAATACCTCTGGAGAAATCATTTTCCCTTGGCGCTTCATTAAGAAAATTCTCCAGCAGTGCGTAATTCAATTTTAGGGGAATTAACTAAAAGACCAGGTTTCAGTTTTGGAACTTTGGAGTAAAACCTGATTGTTTATGACTTTATAGGCTTGGCTCACTGTAAGACTCTTTTTAGTCATGCTAACTCTAGCCTTAGAGATGGCAATGTCAGGTCTGTCCACCACTTTGGTTCCAACTGCAATATCTCAATAACTATTCCATGGTTTGCTATAAAATTTTGTACATACATTTATGTTCCCCAAAGGATTAATTCTACTGATTTCATTTAGTACCGCTAGTAGACTGAAGTTTTTGATTATACAGTGAAATATCTCCAAAACTACTACATAAATAGGCTCAAATTTGGTACAGACATTCATTGTTAATAACTGTGATGAGTTGCTGACTTTTCTTTAGCGCTGCCGTGAGGTAGACAACTGATATTTTGAGCAAAAAAATGTCTTTGGTAAAAATATTTATGTCCCCCTTTTGAGAAATTGTAATAATTTTGGTGTTGCCTTCACTTTTCCTCCAGCACAAAAAAATTTATTTGTCAGTTACTTGGTTTATGACCAAAAGCCCCAACAGTACTTGTTTTTAGTGCCAATTAACAGGCTTACATGCTAAACTAAGATGGTGAACATTGTCAACAATATGCTTTACATCAACATGCTGACATTGTCAATGTGAGCATGTTTAGCATCCTGATGTTAGCTTGAAGCCTAAAACACCAGTGTGCCCAAGTACAACCTCACAGAGGCTAGCATGGTTTTAGATCCTTAGTCTTGTTTAAACGGATATTTGCATCTTTAAATTGGTGGTTTACCAACTTGTTGGCCTGTGACGCCTTAAAATGAAACGGTGTCGTATGAATCAGATAATCTGCCACAGTTTTTTGCACAAACTTCCCACCCATGTTTCCTCTAATGCAGTGCTGCGGCTCTCCATTAAGACTTTTACTCAGTACAAGGCAATTGTTGGATTTAGCTTGAGAAGAGTCGTGAGTGTGCTGAAACCACAGAGAAGACAGACTTCCCTGATCTCCCTTGACCTCGGCGAGGGTACAACTCCACGAGTGTCACAGCAAGAGCTTCACTGGGTGGTGTACGGTTTCACCTGTCTGCCTTTCAGACCTAGATCTGAACAGGTAGGGGAGAATAGACCTATAGAGTCCTCTCCCTTTCTTCCTTCCTCCCCTCCCTCCTCTCTTTTCTCTCCCTCTCTTTTCTTCCTGGCCGGCTAATCTCTTTCTCAGGTTTAGGATTCCTGTGCTGGGCCCTTTGAGGAGGAGGAAATATGGGGTTGGGTAAACATCAGGGCTCTCACTGCAGGGATTACAACACCCATATATCACCGTGACAACTCTCTTTTCAGCAGATGACAAGTCGCCAGGACCCTGTGCAAGGAGGGATCCAGTGACACTTCCTATTGCCACTGCAGACACTGATAGCGTATACCGTCACCGTTTTCACAACATCGTGTCAGTTTATGGGGATCCGGTGTCTGCATATTCTCAGCCAACATCTTAAGATCGGTTTGAGGTTTTCACACATTATCGCACCTGATGTTTGGCTGGTGGGCATCTTCAGAGAGGTAACAACACAAACGGAAAAAGACTCTAGAGAAGTGCTTTGATCACATGTCCTTTCAGAGAGACTGCTGCTCATTGTCCGTGATCCATTTCACTCTCTCCTCTTGACGAAGCCAAGTGGTACGCATGGCGACACGCTGCTGGATGCATTGTGCCTCAGTGGCTGGGTGTTACTCTGAATAATGTGAAACCAGAGTCAGGCCTCGTTTGAGAAAATCCGTGTTTTAGCCAAAAACACTTCACTAAAAGGTCGATGAGGTGGATCATTCTCCCAACTTCTCCGGGACAAACTCAATTCCCTGTGCTCGTACAATTTAACCTTAAAAAGTTAAAATTCAATTAGCCAAATGGCTGTTCTTTTCCAATGAGGTGGGTGCGTCCAATAATTCCTCAAAGTGATATTTTAAGAGAGGCAAAGGACACTTCAGTGTTCTGCACAGTTGTTCTACTAACTGGTGTGCAGGTGACAACAACCAGTCATGTAGAGCAGAGAATGAAGCCATTTAGGGAAGAACAAAGGGGACACAGAGTTTATGGTGGGTTATTTTTAACAAGGCTTTGGATAAAATTTGGAAAACATACAAAGTGTTGCTGTCATCCATTGTTTTACTGTTGATGGCAAACTGAAGGCTTCGGAAAATGCCAAAGCTGTGGCTTAAAATTAAAACTTGATTTTTGGTCTAGCTTAGAACTGCTAACAACTCTAGTTGCACAAAATAATCAAATCACATTTTAACTCTTGCCCAAAGAAAATACACAAAGAGGTATGAAAACAGGGTATGTGTTTAATTTTTATTTGTGCAATGTTTACAGGATTCAAAATATTTCCAGTGACGCGCTGCTCTGATTATAATATTCAAGTATTTCATCCTAGCATGTCTTGATAAAGTCCTGACAAAAAGCCTCACCGAACACATTTCTCATAATACCAGTTCATTACCCATTTAAGTTTTTACAACGGCTGCCTGATATTAAAAAAGGTCATTTTAACTGATGAGCATCAACAGTTGAAGTATTGCTATAGACAGCGGCAGTGGCGGGTATCAACGCACTACAAGTAATGCACATGAGTAAGTGGTAATAGTAGATAATGTAGTTAGCTAAAATTAGCTGTCAATTTCTCATGTGTGACATTAATCTTTGATGTGATAATAATGACATTAATTTATTTTGTAGCTATAGTGCTCTGTTAGGCTTTTAAATAAAAAAAATCATTAATTATAATCAATTATAAATTAATATCAAAATGAGTAGAAACTTGTATTTTGAGAAATTTATTCACTTGGTACTTTTTTACTTTTACTTGAGTCATTTTTTTATGGGAGTAATTATACTTTTACTTGATTATTCATTTTCTGTACTCTACCCACCACTGCTGCATAGCAATTATATAATGTTATACACTGTAATGACTTTATCCTTTAAACCTAATCACAGAAAGTGCAGCCTTCACAAACTGTAATTAAACATGATCCGATGTATTTGGTTCACATGCAGTTAACCTTAATCCAAATGTTGTTAGCTGTCTAGCTCGGATGATATAGTGGCGTATATCCAAGCTAGACAGCTAACAACATGTCTGTGTGCGAAGTATCGAGTGGAGTCAATTAGCTTAACTTAGATAAGGCACAGTTTTTAAAAGATTTCTTTGCTGGGATTTCTGCTTTCTATTTAGACAGAGACAGCAGAAGAGAGACAGGAAAGGCGGCGAGTAGAGAGACGGGGTGACAAGCAGCTGAAATCAAACCTGGGCCGCTGCAGTGACTCAAGACCTAAGGCCCTAAAATATGAGAGGCGCTCTACCAGGGGAGCTACAGGAGCACCCCTGCACATAACTCTCTGCAAAACAACAACTTATTGTTTGTACATATTTGTTTGTGTATGGATTAAACAAACGTGATACACTGTGTTAATCAGCACGCTATACAGGTGTTGGTAGTTGGGTTTGTTTTTCTTTATTTGAGCAGGCCAGACGACCTGTTTCCAGTCTCAATGCTAAGCTATGCTAATTGACACCAGACACAAGCTTTATATTTCATAAGCGCAGACATTTGTGTGGCACTGATCTGTTAACATTTTGGGAGAAAACAAATCAGTGTATTTACAAAAATGCATAAATTTGTTGCTACATGTGGTGATCTACCAATAAACAAATTAAACTATTTTAAAAGTCAAAACAATGATTTGAAAAGAGATGGCACGTTATCCTGAAAAACTTTTGTTCTGCATTTTTCAAACTTTTTTAAACCATGGTGGAAGAGTTTCAATGCTTCTTTGCAGGAACTCCCCTCTGCATGCAGTTCCACACAATCACACCCGAGAAGCTGCCCAGTAAAACCACAGTCTGATCTGCTGGCCGCTCAGCAGCTCCACTGGAGCAGTTCAGGGTTAAGTCCTTTTCTTAAGTGGTAGTAATGAAGAAATACATCTACAGTAGTAATTTGTACACACAGAAACAGTCACAGTTCAGATGCAAATGTAGTGACTGCGGTCAGTTTGGTTTAAGGCTGTACCTGAATCAGGATCTTAGCTTATTTAAGCCAATTTGACCAACAGTCAGCACTGGAGCTGAGACGCTTTCTCTACGTCCAACACAGACTGAGTTCGAGCTTTTCATTCATTTCATTCTCAGTGGTCACACACTCACAAGCTTGCTCTTAGATGAACAAGTATATGTTTCAAGCAAAGTAGCTGAACAGCTACAGCATATATAGAAGCTAACGCCTCGTAGTAATGAATTAAGTGAAAGTTAATTGATAAAAAATGATATGTCAAATGTCACAGGATGAAAAGATGATTAAAACTGTGGACAGCAGCATAACTAAATGTTTTCTGCGTGCTTCAAAGGTATTTTGAAACTTCCAAAAAGAAAAACTGTCTGGTTTTCTTTGCATGGAACAGAAAATCTAATCCAGGCTGTCTTGTCATGGAGAAAACACAACACGCCAGCCGTCATGTGACCAAGCTGAAAATCATCCTCTGCTGAATGCTGAATTTTAATGGCAAACAATCCTGAATTGTGTCTGGTCCTCAGTTATGCAATGGCTCATATAATCACAGTGACATCTCACAAGTTTATGGTACTCATAGGGCAGTTTCTCATGTTTTCATAAAGCCAAAAGCCCTGAGGATAAAAAATAAATTGAAGAAAAAATGCATCTTTATGCACAACAAGCCTTCCGCACAGATTTCAAGCATCTTTCAGTAATCAGACTGATTGCTTGAAAATGCTGACAATGTGTGCATTATAGCCTGCTGTCAGATCTTTTTCTAAAGCCAAAGAAATCAAACAAACTTAGAATCTGTGTGTGATATTCATGTATACTGTACAGCTGACAGAGTTAGTGTTGGCAGGCATCTCAACATATATGAATAACGCCATCTGGGAAGAATTATCCTCATTATAACAAAAGCGAACAGTGATTTATACATGGCTGCATTCTGTTGTTCCACTATCTCATAACGATAAGCATTTTATCATGGTGAAACACACATATCTCCGTCCACTCCCTTCCCCTTTTCTCTGTTCTCTCTGAGGAGTTGAAGCAGGATGACTAATTAACAGCTTTAGCCTCCATAATTCAAGGGAAAAACCATGATGTCCAACATCTGATAGCTGAATCAAACTCATATGCGGGCCAGCAGCATATTGCATGCCTCACTATCAGGAATACAAAGCATTTTGTTTTAATTAGGCGGCACTGTGACGTCAAGGCCCGACGCACGATGCGATTCACTGACCACAGAGGACCAGGCCTCCTCCTTCAGCTCATCGCTCACGTTTCCTTTTTGTAGGGGAGTGAAAAAAACCCGACCTGCTCAAACATCCCCTCGCCTGAGGCACAGACAAATGATTTGTGAAGTGATGCAGCTGCCAAGAAACCTCATTTATCACACTGCTGCAGTCAGTCATGGACATAAATCATGATGGATGTCATATTTAAGGCCAACGACGCCATGAATATTCAACATTTGTCTTAGGTTCGCCCGGCACATCTGGCCAGAAAGTTGTGATTCGACTTGACGGCTTTGGTAGCTTGTATCCTGACATTTCTAACTGTGCTGGATGAATAATTCTACTTTATATAATCCTGTAATTACTGAGCAGTCAGTTATGGATTTCAGGTCAACCACATCCACCCTGATGACTCCAGTGCACACTTGGCGGGCCTCGCAGTGGATTCCCATGACAGGCAGCCTAACTGTGGAGGTTTGGCCTACACGTGCAGTGGTTGAGCTGCACGGTGCCTTGGACCTGAAGCACATCTGCATCCTTTTCATCCCTCTGACATTCAGGTGAAACGATACTGCGCAACACACATGGCAGAGGGTGAAAAGTTGACATCCTGCCCTCTCAATCAAACCGGCGGGCACACGTTCATTCCCGCTCGCACATAAATAAAGACACGCCCGTCCAAGAGTGCGCACACACTCAAACGTAAAGATGTGTGATAAAATACAGCAACCTTGCCTGAAGCATTTAACATGACAAGACATTGGAACAAGACACTTTGAAGACATTTCACATTCTGTTTTGTTTGGCTGCTCTTAAATATGCATTCACAGCACGGGAACTCTGAGCTCACTACAGGAAGAGTTAAAAGAAAAACAAGATGAAGATGGGGAAGACTAAGAGCTTACCTTAGACTGATGAAGCTGGATGCCATAGAGGAGAATATTTCTGAGCTTGGCTGCTGAGGCCAGGTCCATGATAGCTGCTGGCTCTGCCACTCTCCCGCTGATGGACAGCTCATCTGAAGCGCTCAAATGCACCTATCAAAACAAACGCCATCGCGCCAAATCAGAAAACGCTTGCCAACAGCAAAGATCTCTTACTAGAAGAGCAATTATGCCCCTTTTTTAGAGCAATTACAGCTCGTTGTTCAAGCAGTCGTTTAAACATGTTGCAACTCTATAGGCCTGTTTATTTAAGGCTGCATTCACAAAAGACTTGAGCTCTGCTGTTCTGAGAATAAACAGAGGTTGGTTGATACACAGCCCTGTCTGAGGATATAATGATTCTCTAATTCAGTTGTAAATCTTCAGGGCCCTTGGGGTTTATTTTCTCCAACTGAGGCAGCATAATCCTGACATATTGGTTCACATTACTGTGTCATCCTTACGAATATCTAAAGCTCAGCCGATTTCCACAACCGTCCCACTGACAGAAACCCAACTCAAGATTTATTCACTGCAATTATTTTGTCATACATCCCTAAAAAACGTGGCAGCGAGACGCGAGAGTCAGGAGAATCATTTCAAATGTGTCGAGACATCTGCTCTAAACACGAGGTTATTACATTCACACTTTAATATCAATGAGATGTTCGCTGTCATCAGGTGAAGTTCAATTTGAAGACTGATTATTCAGCACATTAGCAGGTTTTCAACTGTCTGGCCAACAGTTAATATGAGTTTATTAGAACACTGATGAAAATGTTAAAAAAACTGGAGATGCTGGAGACGTGCGGTACTTTCTACAGTGTACAGTTCATGTTTGCCAGACATCATGTCAAGCCATTTAAACAGAAAGTCCCTCCGAGTATGATAACAGAAAATCTTTTGAGGGGTCTAAAGCTCTAGCAGTCTTTGTCTGGTTTTTGTGGTGCCAGTTCCTCATGATGAGAGAGTGAAGGCTTTTTACAGCCTCACCAGGAATCCATTTTCATTTTCATTACCATGGCAAGATGGTGCATGCAGATACAGCCGCAGGTTTTGTTTTATCTGTTTTATGTCCAGCTTTATTGCTGAAACACAAATCACCTATGAAAGAAATACGCTCGTTGGCATCAAATTCAAAGATGAACACTGCCCATGGTACCTTTCCACCAACGAGCCAGACCAACCAGCCGTCCTGGGGGGAGAGGGGAAGAGAGCCGGGGCCAGAGCCATTAGTCCAGTCTGGACTTGTGGCTGCTCCTGGCTAATGTCCAGTGGCAGGAAAATGAAACGGACAAAAAGGGACTCTTGCTGGTCAAATAACGCTAAATCGAAGACTGTATTTGCCTACATTTTTGCAGAGACCTGTCTCCACCACAACAACCTAGGTTAAGTTGTTGCACTTAACAGGCAGACTAGGTTCTAAGTCTAAGGACTCTGGCAGGAAGAGGGGAAGCCAGCTCTGCGTTTTACATCAGCGATACTTTGGACTCAAACGAGTTCAAGTTAATGGACAGTGATTGTCAGATGTCGAACTCCTAATTTAAAGATGTTGACCACATTATCATCATTATCTTGTTGCTGCCGTTTACTTTCCCCCATAAGCAAAATTCAACAAAAGCACTATGGAATTATTTCCTGGGTGTATACGTGTACATATACATGAATATAAATGACTATATGGTTCTATTATATATTTCTTATCCTATTCTACTCTAAATTCAATCATCTTCGTTGGCACACATGTTCTAGGTTTGTAGCGTGAAGAACTACAACTTTCATCCTGTTGTGCAACCTTGTGTGGTCCAGGGGCAAATAAATCACTTCGATACCTTTATAAATGGTTGCTGCAGAGGGAAGCAGGTGATGCCCATCTATTCTATTTAGTCCGTTTGTTTTCTATTCTGTTATGTTCCTCTCCGATCTATGCTATTCTACTTTATTGTACTTCGGTCTATTAAATTCTATTTTGCTGTATTTTACTCTGCTCTACTCCAGTCTATTCAGTTCTGCTCCAAACAATTCAACTTTTATTCTGTTTTGTTTTTTGTACTCTATTCTGCTCTATTCTATTGTACTCTTCTCATCTCATTGTGCTCTTTCTGCTTCAATTTTGTTCTGTTCTACTTTATTCATTCCTGTAACATTTATTTTATTTAAAACAATCCACAAGAGCTAAAATAATTGGTATTTTGATTGATTAATAGATCAACAGTCAGTCAACAACCATTTTGATGAAACTGGAAGTGTGATAATCAGTCATTTAAGTCATTTATCAAACAAAAATGCTGAAAAGCTCCAGATTCTCAGATGTAAGCATTTGCTGTGCCTCTTTGTAAATTACACTTCTATTGTATTACTGTTGGATGCTGGGCTGCTGGTTGTCCATTTTATACACTTAACAACTGACGCCCTGCTTATTTTTTCAAACAAGCAATAAAATTGCAAATAAAAATAATCCTCAGTTGTGGCTCCACAAATTTCTGCAATACTAAAACAGATTATATCAAATTTACAAATTTTACCAAAGTGTATCTTAAAAAAGGAAACTATCCTTTCCCATAACGGATAACAAAGTTTGCTTTTCCTTCCTTGTCTAACCTGATTTCATGGTCATGTCAGAATGTTTGTGAACTGGGAAGTTGTGACTACGAGAAACATGAAGCAGCCGTTGAGTTTCACGGCTGTTAGCGATGAGAGCACCAAAGCTTTTACCCTCCTAGTGTTCTGCAGGGGCCTGTTGTTAGATTGCACACGTATCTCGTTATTTATCACAGGTTTGATCACATGGTAGTGATCAGTGGAGGGATGATTGAGTTTAAGGTGTGGGTGGTGGCCTCGAGGGCAGAGAGCAGACCGGTTGGTGAATGTCACTGTTTAAAACCTTCGGTTTGGGAAAATGAGGTGCTGTGGCCTCACGTTGATAATATGACCACCTTCTGTCTACCTGTTGTTAGGTGTCATCTGTGACTGATGGCTTCTACAGTTGATTTTATTTCATTTTAATTTGATTAAATATTCACCAAAGAAAATGTTTTCTCAAGGCGAGGCAGCTTTTAGTTTTTGTGCTCCCCATCTGTGGAACAAGCTTCCTGAATGCCTGAGGTCTGCTGAAAACATCAACTCATTTAAATCGGGGCTAAAAAACATCACAGTGAACTGAGGCTTTCCAATGTTAGATACATATCTTCTTTTCATTCCGTAGCTATTTTGGCTCTTTATTTGCGTTTCTTTTTATTGTCTTTTACATGCACTTTCTTTTCATCTTTATTCATTTGTCAATTTTTTATGTCTTTTAAATGCAATTTTAATATTTTCTTGTCTAATTTTTAATGTTTTTCTATGTCCCAGTAAAGCACTTTGAATTGCCTTGTGTCTGAATGGGGCTATTTGAATAAAATTGTCTTGCCTTCCTCTTTTACTG
>JAQQZW010000023.1:3190307-3202562 GCA_029814745.1 Zanclus cornutus | reverse complement strand
TTTCATTTGGCTACTTTGCAACAACAGAGGCACGTCAGGGACATTCCAGGGAACATTTTTTCAGATTATCACTTCCTCTCTAAAAACACACAGAAAATGTCTCATGTCTGTGTGTGTACAATGATCAGATTACAACCATATTTGTGTGTTGTCAGTGACATGAGGTGCTAACCTTTGCGTTTCTGTTTGTCCAACATGGTCATGCATTTTCCCCAAAATGACATCAAAGGCCTTACCTGATAATAAGACTGTACACATAATGGTATGCTTCTAGTAAGTGTTGGAACTAATCCCACCCAGCAATCTAATCTAATCCAAAGGTGCCTAATCACAGACTCTTAAGAATTTGACATTCATGTTACACAACACACATAACAACGAGGTCCTTCCCCTCTCACGGCTTGCAGACATTGGAGCCTAGTGAAATATTTGTTTGTGCAGGATTACAGTGGGCTGATCATGACGAAGAGATAGCTGCGAGTGTATCCTGAAAACATGTTTGTCAGCGAGGTTCAGTGTTTAACTGTGACCTATGAAATAGCAGAAAACGGTCTCACTACAACGTCCATTGTGAAGCTTTCTTGGTGCTTATGATACCATCAAATGATCTCATTCAGTACATGGAGTTTTCCCAAATGTCATGAAGTTGTAATTTGTTCAAAAGTGCATTTTTCTTTAGCTCCTCTCATTCGGGTTGGCTCAAAAGCTGAGGTTCAAAGTTCATTCTTGACCTTGGAAACACTTGAAACATTTGTTGATGTTCGAGGTTAATTTTAGCTCTGAGGTCCAGACTTGCTCGCGGGTCATTTGTCAGTATCAGTTCCAGCCAGTGTTGCAGTTTATGTCTGACAAGAGCCACAATAGCTGTTTGAAGTGTTGTATAAAGAGACAGCATTTTTCTTATGTATTTTCTATGAGGCAAGGACACCCTTATCAGGTTACACTGTAAGTAAAAGATTGTTAGATTGTTCTTCTGAAAGTTAGGCCAGCCAGTGACAGAAAGGCACTTGCCTGTTGTTGTTAACCTGTTTTAATAAATGAAGGAAAACACATTCACACTGCTTCACACTGTGTGTATCCCGTTTGTGTTGTAGCTGTCCAAAGACCAGCGGCTGGTGTACTCAGGAAGACTCCTTCAAGACCACCTACAGCTCAGAGATGTGCTTAGGAAGGTGAGAGCTGCTGTAGTGCTGCTTTTTTTTGTGTGTGCATGCAGATGAATGCTTGGGTGATGTTTGAGTGGGTAAAACTTGGTTTGGCAATCCACCCAAATAGATTTGCACTTCCAAATAGTGTCGTTTGAAAGCATGTCTACATTTTTTCTTCATTTTGTGGCACAATAATGTGCAGTTTAAAGGTGCCTTTGGATTCATTTCTGTTTTGCAGTCAGTTCTCAGTGCTGTGTACATTATTCCATAACTCTATACACTTTACAAGCTGAGGCCAGCAAATCTTTGGCATTTTAAAGCCTAAAAATGACTAAAATGTTTATTCAACTATTCAAATATTTGCCAATTAATTTTAGGCTAATCGTTTCACCCCTGAAAGAATACTTTGAATAAGGTCTACAGCCTTATACACCCTTATTGTCACAGGTGTGTGTTTGCCATTGGCAGAAAAACACACATTGGCATCTCTGTTGACTTTTATTGGACTTGTTCAGTTGGTGTATCTGAGCACACACAGCTTGCGTGCATGTCACTGCGTGTGCTGTGAGGGAACTGAAACAGGCTGCCTGGGAAACAAAAGCTCATCTGATGCCTTCTAGCAACAAAGCATCAGCATTGTGTCCGAATTCTGGCTGTTTCCACACTAATCCTTCCTCTCTCTCTTTTCTCTGTTTCTGGTTTTGTCTCTCTGCTGTTGTGCTGCCATAACCTCCTCCTCCTCTTCCTCCTCCTCCTCCTCCTCCTCCTCCTCCTCCTCCTATTCTTTGTCTTCCTCCCACATCCTCGGCTCATGTCCCGACCTTGTCGACCAACAGCAGGATGAATACCACATGATGCATCTAGTGTGTACCTCTCATAGACCCACAGCCTCTCCGATGCCTCGGAGCCCCTCCATGGCCAACTCCTCTGCTTCAGACTCCAGCGTGAGTAGACTGACACACTGCTCTCGCAAACTGCTCCTGTAGGGCTCAAACAGTGCGTGTGTGACAGCTTGGTTTCTGCTTAGTAAATATTTATTGATAGCTGGTGAACTACGATGACCGCCACTTATTTGATTTAGTGCTTTATATGTTGTGCTAGCAGCTAATGTATGCAGCTTAATCCAAAAGATGACACACTGCAGAGTGATGGTGCTTGATGTGGGTTGTTGTCAGTGTTGTCTCCTGGTTTAGTAGGTAGAGCTCTGCACTCTTGCTGTCTTACTCCCACTGAGACGACCTTTGTCGAGAAGTTCTGCGTTTTAGATGTTAATGAGTGAATTTTTCCTGATTTTCCTGACAAGCGCTGTGGCTTTTGAAAGGCAGTTCTTTAAACAGAGTCTAGTGCAGTGCTCATTCCTAACAAAACGCACCAGGTTACATTTCTACATCACTTCCAGCACAACTTCACAGAGAACAATGAGGAATAAACAGGATCTCTGATCTGTTTTAACTGAGTACTCTCTGGGACAAGCTCAGCTAAAAACACAAAAACACAGATTCCCACAGCAGGTTAGCATGTTATTCACCACCATGGACAACGTTATCTTCATTTCAGCTGTTTTCACTCCGTTTTGTGTGCACAAAGGTGAGAGGATCAAACCAGAGACTGTTGAAATTAAACAGATGGGTAATGCTGTATTGGTCTCTCACCATCAGTGAAACGTGAGGGCAGAAGATATTAATGACTGTGTGAAATTCTAGCAGCAGTGCTCATAATTCTGCAGCCCTCATGAGCTGCAACAACACTGTTATTGCAACAACACTGACTGCCGTTGCAAAATTCAGTGTGTCTGCTATCAGTAACATTCCTTCAGTCTCAGCGAGTTTTTAGTCCTCACTCCATTTTCCCTTATATTAAAATGATCCCACAGAGTCAGGTTTGTAAATTTAAAATTTGAATTTGCCTCCAGGTTGTGACTGTCTGTGAGAACGCTCAGATTCTTGACTGATCTTAAAACCAGGCGCCTCTCGTGTGTCGTCCCGTCTCCAGACATTCATGAAATGGAATCAAAAAGATTTGAGATAAAAGATTTTTTAACCTGTGCAAGCATATCTTAATCTTAATGTGCACTGCTACAGCAAATCCATATTAGCTGCTTCCAGTTATGTCTTTCTGTTGCACACTGTCTGTAAAACTCGCTTTGGGTTAAGGCCATACACACCTGTTATAAAACATCTGTTTTCTTTGTGTTGATTGTTTAAAAATGCTCAATTCTGATTGGTGTTCACATTCCGTCACTCAGAGTTCAGACGGTGCCGGCTCCGCCTCCCCTGCCGGCACACCAAATCAGGACAGTCAGCCAGCCTCCTCCTCCTCTTCTGTCCCTTGAAGTTACGATGGCCTGAGGTATCGCGGTTGTTTCCCCCCGTATGACCCTCAGAGCCCCCCTGGTGTCCCGCAGTGGTGAGCAAGTCTCCGACACCAAATAGAATTGATATACAACTTATTTCATTGATGTGTCTGTGTTTTCCGTAAAATAGGGCAAAGCTGGTGTGTCAACAGCTAAACAAAGGATTGTTTTCCTGAGTAGAATCAATCAGAATGTAACTGTAATTTTATGACATTGGAAAAAAAGATGTAATAAATAATTTTTTAATTCATACACTTACGAAAAAGGGTTTACTGTGTTGTCAAACAATATGCTTTACTGAAAAGGCTTTCGTACACACAACTCATGTCTTAATCACAAGTAGCCTGGTGCAGATCTTTTTTGTAGCTCATTCTTAAAATGTACATAAAAATCCAGTAGAAACTGTGTAATCTAATGTAATCCAGTACAACAGTCCTATAGTAAATCAGACCTTTAGAAGTTTACTGTGATCAGTTTATGTTTAGACTGTGAGAGGGTTGCTGAGTCAGCACGATTGTCATTTCGGGATCTGGCATTTGTGGTTCGCGTGTCGTGCTGAGTTACACTGAAAACAGAACTGTAGAACAAGTTTGAGGTCTGTGATCGTTACCTTACAAGTTACCAGTTTCAGCATGCACACTGTTAATACATTTAGCAACTAACATGACATTCTTCCACAGGCAGGATGGAGCCCAGGTCCATTTACAAGGCGACATACCTGCCAACATGCCCCCTCACCCCATGTACGTGCCCATGCAAATGCTGTGGTGGCAGATGTATGCACGTCACTACTACATGCAATAGTAAGTTGAAGAATTGTGTCTGTAAATGATCGAGGCTCTTTCTACTGCGATTTGGTGGATTTGATCTGTTTCTAACTGTTACAATGTCACAATTATTAATAACAGTGAGGACTCAGAGAGCCCAGAGGCAGTTTGCTGTGTTTGACTACGTAGTATTCACTAATTACAGCTACTTGTAGGGATTAAATTTGAGAATTATTTTGGGATGGACATACACCAGTACATAAATAAAATATTAATAGATAGAAATTCAATAATAATTCGGTAAGGAGTCATTGTTCCCTTACAGCCAGTGAAGTCTAGTCCTGTAAACAGTGTAAACAGTACGTTATTTAGGTTTTCATTTTTTTTTCTTTTACCTGGGATTTCTTCCTCTTTGGTCGAAGGCGTTGAATCAAACCTGTAAACTTTTCCATATGACTTTGTACCTTCTTCCATTCAAATGTTAACTTGAGTTGTTGTATTTCATTCTAACAACACTACGTATATGGCCAAAAGTCAGAGGACGCCCCTGCTAATTATTGAGTTAGTTTCGTAGCTAACAGATGTAAAAAAATCCAGCACATGGCCATGAAATCTCCATAGACAAACAGTTAGAATTTAGAATGGGTCATAAAGAGCTCAGTGACTGTGAATATGGTACCGTCATAAGACGCCTACTTTGCCACAAGTTAGTCTGTGAGATACCTGCCCTGCATATCTGCCCCAGGCAACTGTAGGTGCTTCTATTGTGAAGTGAAAGCTCGTTTCTGCCGGTTTGCCTGTCATCCGTTGCAGCACTCGTTACAGAGTACCAGACTGCCTCTAGTAGTAACATCAGTGCACAAACTTTGTGTTTGGAGCTTCATGAAATGGGTTTCCGCGGCCGAGCAACTGCATGCAAGCTTCACATCACAAATGTGCCGCGAGAATGCTCCGTACCAGAATGCATAGTGCCTCCTGTACGGTTTGTGGGTGGAGGGATAAAGTCTGGGGCTGTTCGCCAGGGTTTGGGTTAGACGCCTTAGTTCCAGTGAACACTACAGGATATGAAGACATTTTAGTCAAATGGGCATTTCCAGCTTTGTGGTAACAGTCTGGGGGAGGCCCTTGCTGTTCCCGCATGACTTCGCCCCTGTGAGGTGAGGTCCGTAAAAACATGGTAAAATGACTTTGGCGAGGAGGAACTCGAGATAGGGGTTAGGGTATGGTTTTAGAATGGGATGTCCAACAAGCTCACAGAGGTGTGATAGTGTGTATAGCACATATGAATCTTCTGCTCTGTCTCCTTTTCCTCCCTCTTTACACCTCCTCTTTACACCTCCTCTCTTCAGTCAAGCAGCAGTAGCCGCCTCTCAGCCTCCCAGCACCCCCCCTCCTTCCTCTCCCTCCTCCTTGCCCCATCAACCTGCCCAGCCCAATGAAGCCATGCAGCCACCGATGGGGCCCAACCCGGACCCCAACCCCTTACCAGAGAACCAGCCGGCCAACCCCAACATCCAGATGAATGCGCAGGGTGGGGCGGTGTTAAACGACGACGAGCTGAACCGTGATTGGCTGGACTGGCTGTACACAGTGTCTCGCGCCGGCGTCCTGCTCAGCATCGTTTACTTCTACTCCTCCTTTAGCCGCTTTGTCATGGTGGTCGGCGCCATGCTGCTTGTCTACCTGTGAGTGCTACAAGACAAGACTTTACAGCTACATATGAGGGGCGATCGATACGAGTTTTTGAGTTTAAGTAAGAAGGAGATGAGTTATACAGCTTATTTTAAAGGCTCACGCAGTTCAACTTTTTCAGTGATTGTCCAGAAAGTTTCAAGTTAATATCTTTTGTGGTATTTCTGTTTCTGGTAATTGAAAATTGCAAGTCAGCACTGTCTGAGAAAATGGACGGTATCGGCCTTCATGCAGATATCCTCTACTTCCGTCTCAAGTGCTCACCCAAGGAGGTCCACAAGGACGGGAGGGCAGCACCAGGGGAGGGTGCCTCTTCTTACAGCAGCAAGTAGGATGCTGAATTCAAACATAGCAGAGAGGGACGACTGCACAAACTTCGATGTTGTTCCTTTTCTAAGACAGTGCTGACATGCAAACCTTTTTCATTATCACTCCAGAGGTTAAACTGCACATGCATGTAACACAAGCTGTATAACTCATCTTCTTCTAGATAAGGTCACAACCGTATCAATCACCTCTCCTGTTCTACATGTCTCACATTTTTTTTCATTTGTTTTCAGTGCAGTTTGCTAAATGTGTGTTTATGGCCAAAGTTGGATTACACCACAGTACCACTTTAAAAACATTGATGTATGCATGTGGGGATTTTAAAGATAAAAGCTTTAAACCCAGGTAAAAGAGAATGCTTATATTTGTATTTTTGTTTTTTCACAGCCATCAGGCTGGTTGGTTTCCTTTCAGGCCGGAGCAGCAGAACCTCGGAGGTGGAGAAAGGGCCAGGGCTCCTCAGGAGGAGGCTGAGAGACACCAGGACATACAGGAAATGGTGAGTGGGAGATTATCTCTTAGTCTCCTTTGCTATTTGTCTTTAGCTCTCAGCACTTTGTGTGTGCCGACCCACCAATTATCTCCTCTGTGGGTGTGACAGCACAGTGTGCATTAAGCTGTGCAAGCTGTAATTACAATTGCATAATTACAGAGGCTTGCAGTTGTGCATGCATGTTTCTGGAGGCTGGTGCAAGAAGCACAGTGCAGTCCTTACTTCTCTGTCTAACGTGGTGTTCTTGAAGCCGCACAGCAGTCAAATCTGATTTTTGTTTTTCCAAGAAAGACTTCTTATGTTGACAAATGACCAGATAAATTTGGTCAGCATAGAGACTTAAAGCTGCATCATGCCAGATACATGCTGAATAAAAGAAAAAGCTTCAACCTGAATTTATTTTCCTGCATCAGTCCCTGTGCTTTAGCTGTCTGTTGTATCTTCTGTTAGGACTGTCGTCTAGTTTTCCATCTGTGCTGCAATATTCAGAAAATTGAACTTATGCAGAACTCTGAATTACTCTTGGAATCAACGTTAGCTCTCAATTTGAGCCGCATTTTTATGGATCAGTTATACTTTTTTCAGATTCTAGAAAAATACTAGTAAAACCAGAAGGTACTAATAAAAAAGGCTTTTGAACCAAATTTGTTTGTCAATATTAAAATGTGCTAAAAAGCCTGATCAAACAGCGTCAAGAGGTTGTGGGAATAATAACTGGATCCATACCTCAATGCAACTCTGCACCAAAAATGAATTACTTGTCCTTTATGACATGGCTTGAGTTTCAACCTGATTTTAATAAAATCTTGCTGAAAATCAAACTAATGCTTTGATAGAAGTGATGATCAGATTGACGGGGTTGAGAATCTGTTGGCACCGACTCCGACTCAGAGGGATACGATGGGATTATAAAACACTTTTAAACACGATTAATCAATGCATCCTGAAGGGTCCAATTTTTTTGGGCTACTTTTAAAACGTGAGGTATTTGTAATGATCCATGATTAGATTAGTTAGACGCAACTGGGTACAGTGTGGCTCTTTCCCCTTAAATTTATAAAAGCCATAATGCTGTCAAACACTAGCAGTGAAGCCAGAGGGTGCTGATTGGATACTGTCCTTCTGCAGTTGCTCAGTCTCTGCCATCTTCACCATAACTCAAGGAGACTCCATTACATTTCACCGTCCAGTCAGTTCTGCTGTAATGAACCAAAGCCTGTTCTTACAAAATTAAATTAATAAATCAAGAACGTTGTTTTAAATGTCAGATTTTTGACTTTTCTGCATTGAGAGAAAATTTTTGAAGAGAAAATTGCAGTGCATCGAACAGTCAGTTGCCCCACCCCCCCACCCCACCCCCCGACACCCGACCCCTGCAGTTTGCTTGTCTGACTATAGCATTACCCTTTTGACTATTTTCAGTCCGTCTAACCATGACTGTCTTTCCTCATCTGTGCCCCAGGAACGTCTGATGGATGAGGGGATGGAGGACGACGACAGCGGTGAGGAAGGGGGTGGAGGCCCTGAGGATCAGGACCAGGCTGCAGCTGCTCTCCCTGAGCCAAGCTTCCTTACCACCGCGTGGTCCTTCATCAGCACCTTCTTCACCTCCCTAATCCCTGAGGGACGGCCCCACCCGGCAAACTAGACAGACCAACCACTCTGCCCTACCTCTCAAATACCCCTCTTCCTCCTGCCAGCAGGTACTGCTCTACAGAAGTATCACAGTTCACAGCTTCATTTGTACTGTCCTAAATACCCCATTTACCCCCAAACCATCTTCAGATACCCCCACAAATCTCAGAATGCTGGGTACAACCTCAGCCAGTCGGCAACAGACCTCCTACATGCTGCCAACAAACGGACTGATACTTAAAACAGGCTCCTCTGAAATGAAAGAGCAGATGCAGTGTGAGTTCTGCAGACGTGGAGGAGAATAAAAGGACATTTAGAAAGTAAATACCACGCTGTGTTCACGAAGTAAATGCTTCAGCAGTGAAAGTTTTTTTTTATTCATTATCATGAATTTATTGAGACATGGCGATGATGAAAGACCTGGAGGGAGCTGTCTTCCATATTAAGGGGTGATAAGGTCATGCTTTTAAAACTTTTCATGAGGGATGTGACCCAGACCACGAAAAATCAAAATCAGAACTCTTCCTAATTGAAGGGAAGATGCGAGTCCTTAACAAACCATGAAAAAACACATTTCTGAAGACATTTTCATGTATGCACACAATGTGCATAATGACATAGCAGCTACTGAAGCACATTGTTTTCCCACTTTGTGTATTTGAACATTATCTATTTACACATGTAAGTATATGCATCTTTAATTCCTGAATATATGCTTTTTATGAATAAAAATCTTGCTTCGGTTGGAAGAGTCTGCTGCTGTTTACTTCCTGTTATTTAGTCTGTAGTTCCTCTGACGTCCAGCAGGTGGTGGTATTTACATACACATAATGAAGTGGCTCAGTATTGAGAAGCGGTAGGAAGGGCTGACTGTTCTTCCTTGTATTGAAATTGTTTTCATTCAGCTGTTGTTGTCACACATTGATAATCCAAAGTTTAGTAAATTTACTTTTTATTTCTGTTTGAACATAAATTTCAAGTTATTTACAGCATTTTTTTTCTTTTTTTCAGATTTTTATGTCTCGTTTTAAAATTTTCATATCGTTTCCAGTGTTCAAGCAGTGACTTGTGATGACTTTCAGTGTTTTAAGCCATACAATAAGAATGATATTCATATGAATGAAAATCCATGCTTCACATATGCCAACAAATTCACAATAAATGACACAAAGAGCAAATGGTAAGAAAAGCAAAATGCACCAGATAAAAATAAATTAAGGTAAAAGAAATAAGACAAATACAATTAAATAAAATAAAAAGTATCATCAGGATAAGCTGCCTGATGAAAGGTATGTTTTAGAGAAATATAAAAGATGATACTGATCGTTGCTTTTAACTTCAGTCATGCATAATCATTCATTCCTCTTTGTTCAAACTCCTGAAACTCCTTGCAATGTCAGAAGAGGTCTCAGAGTTTTCAGAGATGGCAAGTACGTCTGCCTGAGAGGAGAATGTGGATCAAACTGCAAAAGACAGTATACGAACAGCTACGCAGTCATTAGAGCATGGCTTCCAAGAGGCCAAAATATTTCTTGTCTCAAACTTCAGAGAGCACATTTGTGAAGTTATGTCCCTACATTAGCTTCAGACTTTTTTAGCCCTTCTATCAGCGGGGCTCCACAGAAGGCAGAGTCAGTCAGTCCACTGCTTTGACCCAGAATCAAACATCTCTTCAACTAAATGAAATTTCATACAACACTCGAGGTCCCCAGAGGTCGAATCCTGTTGACTTTGGCAATAACATGAGGTAAAATCTTTAATCGTCCAGCACTTTAGTTTATGACCAAATACCTGCAAAGCTAATGACATTCCTGTCAGCCGGTGCCTTTTCAACACACTAAGATGGTGAACAAGGACCGTGTTTCCCGGAGCTCAAACTTGTGAACATGTCGACCATATTATCATCATGAGTTTGTGGCTGCTGTTTAAATTCCACCAGACGCAAATCCAAAAATTGCACGACAATTATTTCCTGTTTATATACACGTATTTGTATATATGTATTAAATAACTGTATGTATTGCTCTTTTATTTTTTATCCTATTATATGTTCTGTGTGTGCGTGTAGAACTACAAACTTCATTTCATTGTGCAGCCCTGTGTCGTACAAGGATGAACACATTACCTTGTACCTTGAAAACAGTACCTGCTAAACATTAGCATGTTAGCACCGGCTTTGGGATCATGTTAGCATGCTGACCCCTGCATTTACTGCATTTAGCTCAAACACTGCTGTGCACAATTAAGTACAGCCTCAAAGAGCCCCGAGTACAGCTGTAGCCTCTCAGTTTGGAGGCTGGAGTTTGAGATTAAAGGTCCAGTGTGAAGGATTTAGAGGGATCTGTTTGCAGAAATGGAATATAATATTCATAACTATGTATTCATTAGTGTATAATCACCTGAAACTAAGAATCGTGTTTTCATTACCTCAGAATGAGCCTTTCATATCTACAGGGGAAACAGCTACTCTTCCATGAAGTCCGCCATGTTGCACTGCAGTGTTTCTACAGTAGCCCAGAATGGACAAACCAGAAACTGGCTCTAGAGAGGTCCTTTCCTGCTTATCGTTAATGTCACAGCCACCGTAGTGCATGCGTGGAAGGGGAGGCTGAGCGGAGGGATATTCAGTTAGGGGCAATCTGCAACCTCACCGCTAGATGTCACTAAATCCTACACAGTGAAACTTAAAGCGCTGTGTCATTATTGCCCCTGTACCCCCCTCTAGTGCCTTGCTCAAGGGCAGGTCAGGGGTAGACAGGGTGGGAGGGATGTTTCATAGGCTTCACCTGCTAACTGTTATGTGTCTGTATCTACAGATTTTAGTGGCCTTTAGTAAAACAAATTAGACTTTATAGAAGATCCTGATGCTCAGACTTTATGAAATAGTTATAACACCAGATTGTCCTTGACTTTTTAAAGACCCTTCATGAAAGTTTGAATTTTGTCCCAGTTGGATGTTAAAGTTAATCATACGCAGGCCAACGCCACTCTGACACTCTCGTCACAGATAGAGAGGTGAGCGGGGAAGCAGCTCAGACAGCGGTGCACTTCAGAGTCCTCCAAAACCCCCTAATCAAATGACCATGGATTTTTGTGTAGTTGGCCGTAGAAGGCCCAATTAATTATGCATGACAGCGGCTTGACGGCCATTTGATTTCGTTACATGCGCCCCCCCCCGAGCCACCGATCCAATCAGGTTAGGACCCCCCCCCCTCCTCGGGGGTAAGACTCCCCTTATCGGAGGGAGAGATTTCTTTAAGAGGGTGTTTGGGGTCTTGTAGGACATTTCATCATCATAATAAGTCCTTGTTATGCAGCCGGCTCTCTCCTTGCTATCAGGCCTCGTTGTCTTTGGACAGGCAGCAGTTGGGCTGGACACATGCCACAGAGATAGACTGAGCTTATTAGGTAAACAGAGAAAAGATGGGGATGAGAGATAGAGCGTGTGACACCTGTAAGGACAGAAAGACGATGCACTGCAGCACCTGCTTTCGGTAAAAGTCCCCCGACTGAGCACGTGCAGCAAAAGTTTCTGCTTAAACTAGGCCCTGATTGATACATCAGGGGGCGCTATTATTAGCTGATTTTTGCTCATCTCAGATAATATAAGTGTTGAGAAGTAATGGCATGAATGCGCAGTATTTAATTTCTGCAGCTAGAGGTCTCTCAATCAAAACAGAGAAAACAAAAGATGTAGTTTGATGATGTTGTGAAGCAGTGTGGGATCATGGGATTTGTTTCTTTCGTTGTTAAACAGCCTCCATTGCAGATGTAAATCTCTGAGACTGACTCAGGCAGAAATGTTCCCAGACGAGTTCATGTATTAAAGTTTGATTCACG
>JAQQZW010000023.1:2800581-2813033 GCA_029814745.1 Zanclus cornutus | reverse complement strand
TCAGCACATTTTGTTCTATATCTATATCTATACTTCAGGGTTAGGAGAGTACAAACACCTGAAGGCAGCTGGAAGGCTCTGGCTCAGGTTATCTTCTTAATGTCAGCACACTGCCACACAGGGACACTGTGAGGAGAAGTGTACAACCAGAAGAAAACAAGTAGATAAAGAACCTAAATCAAACAAAATTAAATGAAAAAGAAACATAAATAACCTTAGAAAAAAAACTGTTAAAAGGAGTTAGGGACTTTATAAATATTAATAAAAGCCCAATATGATTAACATTTATTTAGTCCTATAATTAATCCATCAGAAGAACAGTCACAAGCTGTTATTATGTCACAAAAGGTGCACTGATATGACTTCATTTATCCAAACCCCTCGTTTATGCGAACATGCATGAACAAACCAAAACCCTCCATAAGAAATAACAACAATAAGTGGTATAAATGAGTCCTGAAACATGAATGCCTTTACTTAAACCCAAAGCCACCTGTCGCAGTGCTTTGCCGTCCGACTCACGAGCGTATGGAATCGGCCTTGTTGAGTCCTTCCGAGTCACGCTTAGGTTCCAATATTCACCGTTTAGCCCAAAAAAATTTATATTCAGGACCGCCGTAAATGTCTGTCACCGACTCGACACACATCAAATATCCTCGAGGTTGGATCTTTCAGAGAGAGAACAGAGGAAGGTTAAGTCGAGAAGCTGTGTGTTTTTTAACCTTTATTTAGATTGGTAATCTCATCGAGACACAGCGTCTCACTCTCAAGAGAGACCTGGTCGGTGTTACCATCAGCATCCAGATGGTCCCACGTACGCGATAGGGGGGGTTTTGATTACCGTCCCCGCTCAGTAACTTGGGAGGGCTCAGCACAGAGCAGCTACATCTAGACATATCTAGCAATCTGTAAAATTACTTCTGGGCTTTGTGCTCTCATCTGCACATTTAAGCCCGACTCGAGTGCCGCTATGGCAGCTTAATCTTGATTCAGTCAATCTCTCTGACCTCTTTCTTTCAGCCCTCCTCCTGCTGAGGGGACCTGAGGCCCGACTCATCCGGGGAGATACGTCAGACGCAGAGAGAGCGACAGCTGGTATACATTTCTCAGGAATGTGGAAATCAGATTGCCAGACGACCCTGAAGGCTGGTGTAAGAATGTAGAAGAATGAGTGTCTCTTTTACTGTAATGTAGGCGGCACTTTAGCCACAATTAAAGGATTGAAGGATGCACAACTATCGTTGCCACGTTTTTAAGCCTAGATAAAGTTAGTGCAGTAGTAAAACTGTAGGACTATGTATCTAACAGTTACATCACATCTGTTCGCCAATAAATAGAGCAAAAATACCTAAAAAATAAAACAAATATAAAAACATATTGACCTTGATGTTTTGCATGAAGAGCAAATTTTGGTGTTTCCAGTGTTTTCCTATACTGATGCTGAAAACACATTTTACCTGTGGGACCAACTGAACTCTGCAGCTCCTAAACTTTGCAAAGACGAGCGTACATGAAAGCTCCAAACAGAAGGCAAGAAACTCGCGTCATCGTTGCTGCGACTCGACTTTGTCATTTACAAACACATCATGGACCTTCATTGTATTAAGGTATTTTGTACTCACCTAATCCACAGGTACAGCCAGGAGGACATCAGCATGAGACAGGAAAAAAGAAAAGAAGAACGTTATGAGCAATGTGTTCAAACAGCGGGTCAAAAAGAGGGTAGTTCAAGTAACTGCGGTTAACGTCGACATTAACATGCGAGGTGCTTCGCATGTAGGTTTGAAAATGTGAAGGTTGACAGATTATAACAGCATAAGACTGATTAGTTCATCACAACAACTGTCTGTATCAAAGACTTTAAAGGCATTACATTCATCGTTTCTCACCTAAACCAGGTGAAACACGCTGAAAACAATTCCCTCCTCATAAAACATTTGCAAAGCTGATTTTTTTAAATATTCTACGTCCTGCGTTGTTGGTATCCGCGTTCTCTTCTTCTCTGCCTTTGCTGGGGAATTACTGCGTGTCTTTGCATGTTATCGCCCCCAACTGTCATTCAAGAGGAATACATCACCCATGTTATCCCACAGAAGCAGAAGCATCCCCATACAAACAAAACATGAACCCACCCACTCGTAAGAGCACTGTTGTGTTGGTGTTTTACAGTCTTGGGTGTTTTAGAGAAACGATGCTCAGTCAAAAGCATTTTTTTGTGCGTGAAACTCGGACTGCCACTCACGGTAGATGGCAAAATTTTGTTTGGTTATTAATTAGCAGTATTTTTAGAAAATGCTTTGACAATATTAATTAAGTTCAGACTAATAGAACAAAGTAGATAAAAATACTGTTTAACCTCCCGATGGACTTTTAATTTGGGAACAGCAACATAAAATGTTCGTTATATTTGTCAGTTGTTAAAATAAGATACATCAGAGGAGATGATTGATAAAAGTCGTATCATATCATGAGTTTTAATTTAGTTATTTGCAGTTTATGATTAAAGACTGACGTGGAACCAAAGTTCTGCTTGTCAGTTGTCTTTAACTGGCTACGCTGGAACTTTTTGTTTTCTTCTGTAAATGATACACATTCACCTCCTCAGTATGTGTTAACCACGAATCACAGGTCCTGAAATAAGTGAAGCCCATTCCTGTTAAACCCTCGTGTGATTTTTGGTGAGAACAAATCCTCACTGCCTCTCAATTCTTCTGCCTTCGTCTGATATCCCAGGTCTGTATCAGCTGAAATGAAATCCTTTCATAAACCTGCAGGGCTTAAGGGTCAAACAGATCAAGAAAATTCTAGTTCAGAGTGTCTGATATGAAAGTCTTCTCTTTAGCTGAACATAATGTGCTCATAGAAGGAAGAGCATTTTTTTAAAATCCAGATGAAGGAAGATTGTGGCCACCCGAGTTCAATGCAACACACCTCGGCTCCATGCAGTCCACTAAATAAACAAGATAAAATCGGCCACTCGGGGTCAATACATGCAGCCAAATGAAAAAATAGGAGTTGATTCTATGTTCACCTTTAAATTCTTTTCCGTGGACCAGTTATCAGCGGTCAACTTTAAAAATTACTCTGAAAAAGAATAGAGGTAAGTAAAAGAAGAGCCAGGTAAATATGGTTTCCCCTATCATTGCATTGAGGGGTGCAACTGTTCCTCTAAGTATGACTCCTTCAACTTTTTGCTTCAGTTCCCATTAATTGATGAAAAAAAACAGTTTTCTACATATTATAGCACTATTATAAAATATATATTAATGTGTTGTAATGTTGTGTGATGCATCAGACTACTTTTTGCATTCATCGGAGCACTTTTTGCTTCCTTTACTGTCACTAATCGAGGTTCCTTAACTGACTATCCGAGCACGTTTCGTTCCAACAACTGTTCATTCGGCACAGCAAATACAAATAAACGCCCTTTCATGTATGTTAACAGACTAGTGTGATCTCTTAGCAGACGTCAGCGTGGTTTCCTTGTGCAGACGCCCTTGCAGAAAAATGCACAAGCCATCACTGCTGTGTAAATCTAATATATATGTCAGAAAAGCCAGTCTGTTGGTTTTGCTAACTTATACATAATCTAATCATGTTGTCAAACAGCAGGGACTCTGGAAATAAAGCATTCTCTTTGCAACACAGTGGTGGTGTTGGTGTTGTGTTTGTGGGAGGGGCACTCTAATCAAGAGCACAAGCTCAGGTTGTACGGATGTCAAAAGTCTGCTGGCACACACAATCTCAATTCCTGTGTTGACAACTGGTTGGTATCTGCCTAAAAAGGTCAGCGGTGGGAAAAGAAGGTATCAGCATCTTAGTGGTGATGGAGTGGGCCAGCGCAAAGTTCAGGTTCACTTGGACCGGGAATCTTTATGCCCTTATTGACAAAAGGTCAAGGTAACTAACGGTATGTGGGAAAAGGTTAAACCTGTAGAACGGAGCACCTCATGCCATTTACATAGTCTGCCATCATGCATAACAACCGGCTGCTAAACAACAAGATCCACATCACCCACATGTTACAGAATGTGTAAGCTGAGCGTTTGCTCGAGGATATTAACAATCCAAATTAAAGGACTGACTGTACCACACGTACAGCATGCGCAATTCTCACTTAGCTAGCCGACTTATACAAAACACTCTTTGCATTTTATTTAGTAAACAGTAGCAGAAACATGTTCTCTGCTTAAATATTAACTATGCTAGATGTCTGATGCTTCTGGTGCAGACTGCATTAAGATTTGTTGCCTGTGGTCAGATTTAACTTTAAAAATTAATGCTTTAGCAAAAGCTTTGAAATCAGTGTCTGCAGTGAAGAGGGGGGCGGTGGGCGGATGAGACGCTGGGCACCCACTGAAGAAAATAGATCGGGCTTTATAAGCTGAGGCCACACTTAGTTGATGGTATAAACCACAGCGGCCATCCCTTTTGGAGAGCGTGGACAGGAGTGAACCGCAGGCCTTTTTGATGCTTTCAGGTGCAGGCTCTGAATATTCTCAATCAGCGTGACTTTAGATTATTCAGTGAAGCTCACGACTGAATGCCGCTATTCAAAAGTCGTTTCTTCTTGGGAAAGTGAGGATCATGCCAGTGTTATACAAGCTTTTCATCTCCCACATAAATAGACCAAGAGGTATTCAGCTGGAAACCTTCTCCCTCTGGATTTGTCGCTGAATGTTTCCCCACATTTTTCCGCTGGCTAAATGAAGAGGAGACATTTTATTTGTTTGGCTCGTGGAAGATAATAGTTTTATTTTCTATGAATACAAAACATGATTGCTTTGTTGGCATAAATCAAAAATGTATTCAAAGACTGTACATTCACAGGGAATACTTTGTGCAGGAACGAGGGCGATGCGAGTGCACATTTATAACTTTTTTTTAGGTTGATGAGATGGAAAGATAGGTATTACTAAGATTTATCTCTTGACCCATTTGCCAAGTTAGAACATAACTTTGATAATAATAATAATTCTTTGCATCTCAGTCTATTTCAATAGCTGTAAAATGCACAGGGACACAGGTGAGGCAGAGCTGGTGTAACCGGCTCGGCAGGTGGGTGTTAAATCCTACAGAAATGTTTAATATTTACCAACGTTGGAGTTCACTCAAGGTTTTGCCATTTAGCTTCACCTCAGATCCTTGACAACTTCTTACTGTTGTCTGCTAAGTACTGTATTTTTTAAATGCGAAAGAGCTTTTAAAACGACACGGAAAAACTGTTCAAAAGGAGAATTGCAACCTTAAAGGACTCCGTCAGTGGCTTTGCATGTTCTGTCTCGTTAACTGTGTACTTTTATATACTTCAAATATTTTAACCATTTTCCAATCACTTTTTTTAGCCCATGTTATGCCTTGGAAAATGCAGAGTGCAGACAGCTTATAGTTGATGGGCTACAATGTGGAAAATCACTAGCATGGTCGCTAATTCAATTGTACTTAATGGTACAAGCTCATAGGCGGTCGATATATAATTCAATTCGTTTTGCAAATTGTTTTGCATGCATGACATAAATTCTGTAAGTAAAGAGAGACGAGCATTTCTAAACTGTATGTCTGGTTATAGTTAGAAAGATTCAAATGTTTTACACGTTGGCAGCTACAAAACATAAGTGTGCCTGAGGGTCACCTCAGCTCGGACCGGGAGACTTCCACTACACACCGGTGTTACAAACAGGAGGCGAGGAGTTTGAAAGATGTGGGTGTTTCCCAGGCAAGGAGGGTCTGACAGAAATATGCCATCACCTGCATTGTCAGACATGTATGGAGTGCTGCAGAGACCAACCCGAACATTAGCATCACCTGTTCCCGTGACAACAGCCAATGGGAGTTTTCCGCTGGCTCTTGGATTATTGCAGAAGATAAACTCGGCGGTGAACAAAAGTTTAGAACACTTTTTGAATTCCACTTTTATGATTTTTGAAGAGTAAACGTTTCAGTTTGGTAGTTTGCAAGAGTGCAAGTACAAACACAACAACGCTCTAAAGGTGAACTAGCAAAAAAAATGTCTGCTCAGTTTGCTGACGTGACCTTTTTAAGAGACATAAAAGTTTGAAAAATCATGATTGGGACATTTACTGGTACACTGTAAGTAAAACGTTAAAGTTTCTTAAGCTTGTGTTAACAAGAGAACTTATTTTAGGCATCTCACCAAAAACCTGATTCAACAAAACTCAGTAACTTCAGGATGATGGAACCAGAGGTGCAACAATACTAACTCATTTCTGGGTTTTAGGACTCATTCCTGCAGCTCTCTATAGGATGCAGAGCTTTAGGAGCCTGAACTATAGTAGTGACAGAGAAAAGAACAGAGTGAAAACTGATGCAGCAGAGGAACAGACATATATCGACTTTTTAACATTTCTCTTGTGAGTCCATAAAATGTATGAAAGTCCAGTAGTCACTTGCTAAAGTGCCCATTTAAGAGCACAAATCCTGCACAGTAACAGGTCACGATGAACTGCACACAGCAGCTTGTATTTACTACAATAATCAGGCTGTTGTGCATTGTTTAAACCCTCTCACTGCTGTGAGCTCTGTCTTTAGTTCACCACTGAATATTGATTCCTCACTTATTGTGGGATTTCCCACTACTGATAATTCCAACACCAGACTGTAATTTGTAAAATAATGTGAATCTACAGGGTCTCTTCAGTCTTTAATTTGAGACGCATACGGATACACAATATATTTACAAATGTGCCTCATGCAGTTTTAAAACTATTAACAGTTCATAATGCACAATGCAGCAGCAACAGAAATACATATTTAATAGAGAAAAACATGACTTTAAATATTCCTCAGGTGTCTCGGTTCAGTCCATTCTGCTGTGTCCTCTCTCTAACATGTGGCAGAAACCAACAACCCAGGGTCATGATGGGAGGAAGCGGCATTCACAGACACAGTGAAATTTGCTGCGTGGTCTGAAAAGGGTAATCACTCAATGTAAGTGCAGTTTGGGGGCGAACAAAGGGAACACATGGACATGCAAGCAGCCTATAAAACAAGCAAAGCATCGGAGAGGAGAGACAGAGAGGCTTTAGAATGTGTTTATCTGTGCACAGATGTGCTGCTTCTGACCATTACCGAAGAGAAAAACTTAAATCAAGGGTGAATTCTAAAACTTTAATAAGCCATCAGCCAGATCTAATACTGTGCCACAGATACTTGAACTGTTATCTCAATGAAGAGCCGGGCTGACTGTATGTTCAGAAAACTGTCCAGGTTTTAATGAGGGCAAAAGGACACACAAGGCTCTTTTTCGTGGCAGCGTGTTCGTCTGTCGAGTCCTCGGGAAAAAAAAAAAAAATCTTGATGATGTTTGCAAGAAAATTTCATTTAATTAAAAGGTTATTTATTGGAAGAATTTGAAGGCGAGGCCCTCACAATGCTCGACCCTGACTTTCCGACAGCTGCAGCTTCTCTAATTGAAAGAAGCAAACCTGCTTAATGGACACTTTTCAGTTCAAACACTGGAAACTGGCCTGATTGGACAGATTTCAGTATCATGACAGCATCAAGTAATGATGCAAATACTGAACAGTATGCAGCAAGAGAGTTCAGGGCAGAGACTGAATATAAAACAAGCACACTTTAAGGGATAACTGTGAAACATTAAACAGATTTTTTACGACTAGTTTTCTTACCTCTTAAACACCCAAACCGACAATAAATGTGTCCCTCTGACAAGTACAGTCTGTGTATCCGAAGCCTAATATGTTCACCAATTTTCAAAAGCTATTCAAACATATCACAGCCACACTGTTGCACTGGGTGACATGTTCTTTCATTACTATGAACACACACACTGCAGTTTATTTTGACTCAGTCCCACATCAGTGTCCGTCTGCTGGAAATACTCAACTAGAGCACAAAATTGGTATTAATCCAAGGCTCAAAATAGTCCCCCAAAATTGCAAAATGTGTTGCTAAAAACGACAGCGCTCAGCTGTTTTAGGCAATTATCTTGTTTTAAGCTTGAGTCCGAGTGCCGCAGACAGGGTAGGTAAGTTGGAAGTATTGAGAGAAGAATTATCACATTGTCGGTTGTGAATTTTCTATTGGATTTGTCGATTGTAACAAGAAATACAGGATAGAGCCGGCCTCATCCTTTGAAATCAGCAGGGACACATACAGTTAAAGGATGGGTTACCAATTTTTCAAAGCTGTCTTTGAAAAAGAATCTACAGTTATTGCTCGATCAATAAAAGAGCCTTTCTCTTTGTGCCTAATGCAAAAAAATCCACAGTCATCTCTCAGTGCAAAAATAAAATCCCAAGTAAAGAAGAGAAGCAGCAGATGTTAATATACACAACGTGACATGTTCCTACTTGCGGTGCAGGAAGGACAAGGCTCTTCTTGCTAATGAAATGCTAACGTCAATGCTAAGGGCTGGGCTCTCATTCGTCAATTCAAATGTGTTTGTAATTGTTTTTACCAGCTACACAGGAAGGAGGAGTGGAAAGCCGACTGTCACAGGGAGGGCGGACATGTGATACCCTCTGAATACGGTGATGAAGGTGCACACGCTCAGACAGTCTCTCCTGGAAGGCAGTCATAGTGTTGCACTTGGCTGTACAAATTGAAAAGTGCCATAAATAGCTGTGTAACAAACAAAAACAGATGGCACAAGCCCGAAGTTCCCACCCTGTTTACTTTCTCACCTCTGCACAGCTGGCCAATCACAGCTTGGGGTGGGTTGGGACAAAACAAAACAACCCCCCTCCCAACAAGAAACGGGCAAATATGAACACAATGTCAAGGTGAAGTGAACAAAAAAAAGGTTCTTCGGTCTGATTCTAAGGATTTTCATAATTGTCAGGTGGCCAAAGAAATAATACAGTATGTTTATGTTTATGTAGCGCTGCCTCAAAGTCACTTACTCAATGCAGAAGAACGGTTTCTGTTCTGTATTATATTATTAGCATTTTGCTGTTGTATTTAGTTTAGGTGAGCTAATTTAAGGAGAGTCACTGTTAGTAAAAACATCATTTTTTCATACATGGGTCAGTTTTGAGATTTTAGGCTGTTTGCTTCCATAAATATTCTTTCAGAAAGGTGGAAAGAAAACATCCAGCATACAAATCTATGGAAATTAGAGCATATTTACTTCAATTATTCCTCATTCACATATTGAAACATGCAATCTCACAAAAGTTGTAATGCAAAAATACATTTTCTTAATCTAAGTTATCAACTGAAAAAGTTTCATTTTCACATCTATTAGTTTTTTTTTCTCTTATTTACCTGTAAGGTCTGTCCTTCTTCATATACTTTGCTAGTTTAAATTACATTTTTAAGCCCAGCATATGTTTTGTATGTAAAATATTTGTTTGCAAAGTCACGAACGAGAGTTGTCGGATAAATATTTCCCTCTGTATTGTAGGAAAGGAAGTACAGAGAGGTATGAAAGCAAATTACCTCATATTTCTACTCAAGGACATTACTTGAGTAAATGTACTCTGTAATATCCAACTACTAGCCACAGTAACGGCTTGAAACACACTGTGATGACAACGCCTCCTCCTCTCAGACGTGGACACACACTTCACACACGATGCTTCAAAGCCTCAAAAAGTTAATTAGAAAAGAGGCTTCTGAAAAGTTCTGCCCGGCTCTTTCACCTTCCTTTTACAATCCGTCCTGGCGGGGAAAGAGCCAGCTGTTGACTTTTAACTGAAAGCTTCCTTTACCGTCAACTTCAGCAAGATGCTTCTGTCACAAAATAAGATGAAAGTCGCGCCGGGGTGTTTAACAAACTCAAATTAAGGCTCGCTTTAACGAGGCACTTTCTCAGATCCTCTCAATCGAGTCTTAGGGGCAAGCAGAATTGTAGCTTTTGTATTTGATCCTTGGAAGGCACGGAGCACTGAGGTAGACTTCAGTCCCTCGGTAAAGAGGTAAAAGTTAAAACACAGAAATTGCCCTCTGAGCCAAGATGGCATGTTGGATGATAATGACAAGGATAAGAATCATCAAAGACACTCGTGGATTGGTGCAACATTTAAGTCCAGAGTGAATCATCTCAACAACGATTGGATGGTTTGCTTGAAATTTGTACAAACATTCATGATCTCCAGAAGAAGAATCAACCAGATGTGGAATTTAAAAATGATGTGATTATTTTACGTACCACATCAGTCTCTGGAGACGTCCGTGGGACGAGCAGCTTTGACAGTGATGCCTCTCTCTGCGTCCTCAGCGGCGGACAACGCTCATAGGTTGTCATTTTTTAATCTTGCACCATTGTCAAATGTGTCATAGCAACGCTGTTGACACTATTGGTTGTGACTCAACCAATGAAAAAGCAGATTCTCTGTTTGCGTAGTTGAACATAACATGACAGGCTGAGGGATAACGGATAACAGAAAACTTCTCACACAAATTGCCCTGTCTTAATAGTCCAACATGTAATATGAACTCTTCCATAGATTTGCATTGAACTGATTCTCAAAAATATGAAACAAAGTGAGCGCCCCATCAGTTCAATATGGAAAACATCTTTTAAAACAACATGTTAGCTCGTTACCGGGCTGAGAATGAGTGTTAACATGCTTACATATTAAAACATTAGTTTGTATGCTAACATATGTGTTTCAACATAGCATATTAAGCTAATAAGAGGTCTTACGCTGCACGAGATGCTAAACATTCCATGCAGCAGCAGCATGTTAACATTCAGCAGCATTGCTACAGGCATGTTAGACGTTACATAGCACGTTAGCAAAACCAAAATGAGTCCAAGGACCGCTGATTGAAAAACTTAGTCTGAGCAGGACAAGCTGAGTCTGTAAATGCCGTGTTCAGGTCATGTGATAGTCGCCATAACAGTAGTGTCAAGTTTACGTCAACATCCAAGATATAACTGGGAAACTCTTGATTTTGCTTAAAGGTTTGATATCACTTAACTGGGTGGAAAATATTAATGAACAGCCTGAAAATGTAAATATTCATTGTAATAAGATCCTGTTAAAGAATACAGGCTGATATCGACCATGCACAGCTTTTTTATCTCACATGAATTCTGCATTTTCATAACGTATCTTATTGTTCATATTACACTGATTAGTAGCAATTATAATGTATTTTTAGCGAGTAATTTGTAAGCTAAGTTTAACCTTTGATATACTTTTAAGAATTATGGCTGATGCTTGTTTGTCCTTCTGTCCTGTCAGTAAGACTAACCGGCATCTTGAGCTGTTCTGTGAATTAAACTGTCAAGTAAACATAAATTGCTATCTTCCGTCCTGCATGAAGATGATATACACACCCTTTTGATTGGTAACAACTTGGCCTCTTCTCTGGCGCCCCCCTCAGGCCAATCTTGTAGCAAAGATTCAAGAAAAAAGTTGTCCATAGCTGTCAATTTTCCACCCATTCATTAAAACACAGTAACAAGCTGCGGTAAATGACAAAGCCAGAGAATGTGAACATGCTTGTTCTGGGTTCAGCACAGCTTCCAAGTTCCGCTGGATGCGAACGGGACTATAATGTTTTTACTTGAAAGCAGGTGACAGTGATGAATGAGAGAATATGAGGAAAGGCC
The DNA here is from genome assembly GCA_029814745.1 of Zanclus cornutus. Classification (NCBI taxonomy): domain Eukaryota; kingdom Metazoa; phylum Chordata; class Actinopteri; order Acanthuriformes; family Zanclidae; genus Zanclus; species Zanclus cornutus. The sequence continues at coordinate 2,801,485 of JAQQZW010000023.1, read as the reverse complement.
TTGGAAAAACCCATGAAACGCTGACGGAGGGCGGGAGCGTGACTTCATGTAAGGGACAAGGAACAGTACACGTGTCCCGAATTCAGGATCAGTGTTTTCCAAACATCCGTTTTATAGAAGAAAGTTACATTAAATAGAATAAAAAAAAACAACTCCCTGGTAACTTGTCAGTGCCGGTGATTATTTCACTGACAGGTCTCGATAGTGAAATATGGTGAAAGCTTCTCCCTGGCCCTTTGCTGCCTTTTCCGGGAGATATAATGAATTGTGATGCCAGCTGTCAGCGTGCTGCTGGCAGGGTGCAGATGTGGGGAACAGAAAGTGATTCTGAGGCACATACCGTGATTCCACCGCAGATGTGTTTTTTTGGAAAGCCAGTGGGTTGTGAGGAAGGTGCGGGAGGTCACACCGGAATGGCTGACAACATAAAAACCTATTTAAAGGGGTAAAAAAAAAAAAAAAATCCATGGAGTCACCAGTCAGACGGATTAAGCGAGGTAGAGGACCATGTGCTGTAATTGGAAAATGTTTTTTTCTCTGTCAGTCACAACGTGGTGTTTTCTTAGCCTGTTTCCCTTTTTTTGGACATCTAAAGTGCACAGGAGGTCAAAACCAATAATTGGATTAGTTATCATAATATTTTGCAGGAGAATGTCTCGGAGGGAAGTTTGACCGCATTAATTTTCACTACATAAAACAAAATACAGAAACAAAGAGGTAAAAATGTCAGCCTTACTTGCAAATTGCACAGTCTTGAATCAGGGATTTGGATCTAGCTCCGGGCTAAACGGAGGCCTGTTTGAAAATGTTTAGATTTCAAGCTGTCAATGTGGGAGGCTCCAGAGAAAAGTAACAAATTTAAAAAAATCACAATATAGAATTAAAATGTTTTTCATCTTCATTG
>JAQQZW010000023.1:1597509-1613130 GCA_029814745.1 Zanclus cornutus | reverse complement strand
TTGAGTTTTAACATTGTTGGATATTTGGGATACAGTATGAACACAACTTAACAAATATATAACAAAGATATAGTCGTTTTTTTACATTTTAATTTGGAAATGTTACATAATGTATGTTTAACTCAAAGCACTGCACGGTTCTAGACTCTTAATCTTGTTTAAATTAATTTTTCATTACTGTAAGCGCCACCAGCTAAACACCGTTTACCTCAATTAAACCAGGTGGTGGCAGAAAAATCTAAACCTCGGCACATAAAACACTATCTGCATGGCTAGATTTCTTTACCTTCTGTCAGAGTTAGCAGGAAAGATGAAGTTGCCCTTCCCTTCTTTTTCCCTGCTCTGAGGCCTCTTCTGACTTGACTGAAACAGTCCAGTTGTTTCTAAGCACTCTCAGTCTGTAAACACACCTTGGTCTGTTTACATAGTGCTCTGAAACTTAGCTTGACAAATCAAGAATCCACAGCCTTTTCAAAAAACAATGTGCATTTATTATGATAGTCTTTGCTTACTTGCAAAGGATATGTAAATAACTGCATAATTTAGTGGCTAAACATAAACAGCAGTTCTTAGAAATGACCGGTCTATCAGGCCTGTAAACTTGGTGTCTATACTGAGTTTGAGTGGTGTTCTAACCACTTACAGCAGTGTGGCATGATGTCCTATCAACCCGTATACAAGTCTGCACAGATAAGTGCACAGTTACTCAATCACAGTAATAAAACTGTAATTGGCCTTGTCATTGGGTAAGCAGAACAGGAAACTGATCTTTCATCTTTTTGTACATTAACAAGAGGCAATATTCTGGAGATGCTTACTAACACAGTTTCAGATAGAAATAAAAGGGTCTCATGTTTAAAATGTCCTGCTATTTTAAAAGGGGGCTCCACCAATTTTGGGCACTGCCCAGCCTGTAAACAGAGTGTGTTTTCTGGTAAATATTAAACAGAAATCCTGTGTTATAAACTTAGCTCATGGAGTTTGAAAAACATGCATTTATCAATTAAGGAGGGTCTGATGAAAAGATAACACAGCTGCATCATGGGAAATTTTGTGATCCAGTGTTTTTGATTCAGATGCTCCCACCTCTACTGAATTGTAATAATACTCTCTGCATTGTCTGTTATTACATTTCATCCTTCGTTTGTTGTCAAAACGTGCTGATTTCACCTTCTTAAATGCTGCTCTCCATCCATCTTATGTGATGAATGCAGTAAATATGAGCACAGAGCTTTCAGAAGCACTCTGATATATTTAGTAAAGCAACTTTTGAAATTTGTTCTGTATGTGTAGATGCCTTTTAATATTTAAACACCAGCTGTTCTACCCACAGGACACAAACACTACGAAGCTTTTTTACTGCCAATGCTATGATAATTTACAGGAATATGAGTGTGTCACTCATACACACACAGATTAGACTCTTAGACTGTTCTGTTGTAAAAGTTTTTCAAGAATAATGCAGAAAACTTAAAAACACTTTAAAACTTCTTTTCTTTGAAAGAGTAAAATAATCAAAAAGGATTAAATTTAAATGTGCTCTCTCCAGAAAAAGGAGTTTAAAACAGATAAATGTATTTTTTGCTAAATCTTTATTTGTTGCATTTGTTTTTTTTTTCATATTGTGCATCTTTTCATTTCAGCAGCAAACTCTGCAGTCAAAGTTTTGCCGAGGTTCCTTCATGCAGCAGATATTGTGGGAAAACAGCGTGCTGTAGCTGTGTGGCTGAAGTGTAGAGTACAGTACCAGCAGAGGCCCTCCTCCCTGCCAAAGAGCAAGTTGGACTGAGAGGCCAAGCTGTGGAGGGAGGTGGAAAAAAGAGACAGGCAAGTTTAAAAAAGCTAAAACAGCAGGGAAACAGTGGGACGGAGGCCAGTTCCTGTCAGTCCACACATGGTAACTACGAAAAGAATTAAACCAAAAGGCTTAACAGCTGCTTCGGTCACACTGACATGTTATTGGAGGAAGAGCAGAGAACAGCAGGAAGTGTTACACCTGCGCTTAAACAAGTTTAATGGTCATCCACACACAACGCAATTCAGGTGCACTTCAAATTATTGACTTTCCCTTAAACGGGATCAGGACTGTCATTAAAGGAATATACATGTTTAATCTTCTTCCATTTGACTGGTGAATGTGGGATTAAAATAAATCTTAATGTGCAGAATTAATCAGGACATTATTGTTGGATTTCTTCAAACATTTTAATTCCTGTTTTTCATTTGAGAATTGATGGTAAATGAAGTTTTCATTTGCTTGTAAGAATCAGACAAGTTGAAACTGTGTGATGCCGAAAATCAGCTTGGCATCAGTAACTACAGATTCTTAAAACCCAGCTCTTGATAGCTGCATGCAAACGTGGAACAAAGCAACCTGTGACCATCCTTTACTGTAATGACTAAACAGACTTTGTTTGGCGCTCAATAAATCAGGAGTATTATCTTCCACGCAGCAGGAGGCCTAATGAAGCCGCTGCTGGTTTATACACTGCAGCCTCTAATCTGTAGTCCGTGGAAACACTGATTCCTCTTGGGAGGTTTTACCGAACAGCCTCTGAGAGCATGTGTGCGCTGTGCCCTGCCGACAAACAGTGTGTCCTGTAAGCAATTTAGCAACGTGTGCACTGTCTGCAAGTGTTTTTTCCTCTTAAACCACAGCTGAGAGAGCGCCGAGAGAGGGAGGGGAGATACATGCTGAGAGGGACAGACTGAGGAAGACAAAGTGTGTTTTTGTGGGCGAACAACATGAAGTGAGAAGAGCACTCGGCAGAAACTTCAGCCACCAATAAAACATTTCATCCACTCTGTTGGTGTTAACTCCATGATGACAGAGCTGAAGCTACGAACATTGGACGGACTAAATGGACGAAAACACTAATGCACTAGCAGACAATGTGCCTAAAAGTTGTTTTGTTTGTTTCCTGCTGAAGTGTCCCAAATGGAGGCCCCGTCTGCCGATAACACATCGACTTAGTGAGGAAACAAACAACAAATGGCATCCGGAGAGAAATTCTATATAAACAGGCAAACCAGCTGAAAGCAAGGCTCTGCAGGGAGACGGTTTAAGGGGCAGCCGTGACATTAACATTTAGACTGGGGACGGAGGAGGAAGAGGTGAGTCAACAGGTGCACGCCGAATTCATCCGAGTCCGACACAAGAGCAGGAAATGAGCGGAAAGACGGGAGAAGTGGAAGAGGAATGATTAAAAAGGGGGACGAAGGAGGGTGAGATGGCGGAAATCATTCCCTTGAGAAAAAGCGTAGATGACAGCGAAGGCGAGGCTCGCAGCCAACCGTCATTCACTGTTTGATCAGACGAGCTTGTTTGCTCGCTGCGAGGCCACGCTGGGACGAAATCAAAAACAAACCGGAGCAGTCTGGGCTGCACAAGTGTCCACGCCCGCCCATGCTGTCCTAGGACGGCACGCTTTTCCGTTCTGCCGAGAGAACAGTTTGGTGTGCTGGGAAAGCTTCCCACATTTGTGTGCTGCTCGCTTGTTTCCAGTGACAGCGAATCTGTCATCCTGATCCCACACACAGCACAGTAAACCTGCCTGGTGTTCACTGTAACCAAACCTGAGAGAGTACAAAATTAAACTACTGCTTATTCAGTTAATCATGACTTTTGTCCCCAGCGTTTTGAGAAATGTCTCGGCAACTTTAAAGCACAACAGACACTCTGGATAAAATCTATTAATACTTACAACTAGATCCACAAGTAACGATTGGTTTTTATTGTTGAGTAATTACAGATTACTTTCTCAACATGTTTTTGGTCACTAAAAACAAAAATGCTTATCACAAGTTCCCCGAGCGCACGGCGACGCCTTCAGAGGACTTATTTTGTCCAACCAACATGTCCAAAGCCCAAAGACATTCAGTTTATCATATCGTGACAAAGACGACCAGAAATCCTTCACATTTGAGAAGCTGGTGAATGTTTGCAAACTTGATTAAAAAAATCTCCTTCATCCAGTCATGTGTTCACAGAGTGGTGAACTCGCTCCATCCTCCCTTGTGATTGGCTGAGCCTTTCAAGGATGCTCCTTTCACACCCAGTCGTGATACTCTCACCTGTTACCAGTGAAGCTGTTCACCTGTGGAATGTTCCAAACAGGTGTTTTTGGAACATTCCACATCTTTTCCAGTCTGTAGCTGCTCCTGTCCCAACGGGTTTGAAACATGTTGCTGCATCAGATTGAGAATAAGCATAAATTTACAGAAATCGATGAACTCGATGAGGTCAAACATTAAATTAAATATATAGCATCAGCATCCATACAGCAACGACGTTATTTAAAAAATTACATAATTAATCGGTTCCAGCTTCCTGAGTTTTTGGTTATTATTAAATTGGTTATAAACGGAATCTCTTTGGGTTTTGAAATGCTGGTTGGACAAAACAAGCAATCTGAGGACGTTAAGATGTTCTGTAGTTTCAAGAGCTTAAACGATGATCAGATGAGTCGATAATAAAGATGAAGAGTAGCTGGATCTGAGCAGTAGATGGTGAAGACACAGTGGAAATGGAGAAACTCTTCACGGCCCTCGGCAGAGAAACAGTAGTAGGATTGTTTCAGCTAACAGCCCTCAAAGAAAAGGACTGCTGGCTGCTTTATTAGAGCCTCTGAGTGGTTTAACAGATCTGTTTGCTGGACGCTTTCATACAATCTGGACGGCCATTTGTTAACATTTACAAGGCGACGGGAAGAGTTCTGCTGTGTATGAGCTGGTGAGTGTTAACCATGTACTGCTTTTTCAAAGCTGCTCAACCCCCTGGAGTCGCAGCTGTTGTATACAATAACAAACAACCTCTTATCATATTTTCATAGACAAATTTCAGCTTGTCAGACAGAGAAACAAATAACAGTCTCACTCCAGACAGCTGCCATTATTTTTACTGTCTTTTTTAAACACATTTCTGTCGTCTTACATTTTCTTCTTTGTGTTTGAGACTCCGAGGAGCCGTACAGTCTCTTAAATTAACCTAATGCCAAAAAATAACAGATTGTTCTGAACAAAAGCTTCTCAGCATCATGAGGGCCGTCTGATGTTAAATGCTTATTTTGCATACTGAAAACTGCCAAAATGAGATCAGATCCAGGAGTGTTCATTATTCCAAAATGCATTTCATTTAATGATATCTATCCAAGTAACTGCCTTTGACAGCTGAGCTACTTCTAAATTATTCTTTCTAGTCATGCTTCTGTAGGCATCTGAGGCCTACATGTATCTGAGGAATTGTAACTTGTGCCTGAATGTCAGCTGACAGTGACAGCTAAATGGTGGAAAAGTTAAATTTTAATGCAGTAAGCATGTCAGAGGCGCCCAGCTGTGCACTGGGACAGTGTTTGGGACTGAACACAGCATCCAGAGACTCCTTTCATTTGAGAAGCTGGAGAGACAGTGCTGCTGTCACGCTGCAGCATCTTCCTCTTTGTTCATGACACTGACAAAGAGCTTCAGATCTAAGCTTTAGGTGGCACGAGAACTCTTAAACCCACAGAAGTGAAGTGATAATCTGGAAAAAAAAACCCAGAAGAGCGATGAAGTACGAGACAGACGCAGCAAAGCACCAACAGGCATCACGTTCATCAAACAAGTGGAGAGAAGAGCAGGTTTAACATGATGTTTGTCATGTAATTGCATCTATTCTGTGATTTCTTTGGGTTATTTGGCTGTTTTGGCTTCTAACTGAGCCTGTGAGCAGTGTAGTTACTTCACAGATAAAAGGCATGGCAGAGCTGCGTAGCACTAAATGCTATCATGTTATTCACCTCAGGTTAGCAGCAAAATTGGAGATGCAGTTAACCATCTCCGCATTCTGTTTCTCTGCACCCCACATGCTGTGGAGAAAAGGGGGGGAGGGAGGACAAAACAAGAGGCAGTTACAAGCCGCTCCCCCATCCACAGGTTAGCCTAGCACAGCCAGACTGGTCACACAAAGACTGAGCGCTAACGGCTGAACTGCTAGAAACAGAAGTGCCTGACAGGAATCAGGCTAAGGTTAGCTGTGAAGATGCAAAAATCAATTCTGAGACATTTCAACCTTTCTACAAGGCCGTTCTCACCGACCAGTAATATGCTAACATGAGAGAGTTGACAAAATAATGTAAACACCTTATTGACAAGTACTTCATTTCTCAGTTAACCTTATAAAAATAACACTTATAACATTATCTGAACTGATCTGCAATAAATTAATTTTCAAAGCAGCATGAGAAGTCTAATAGAACTCGTCTGCACTACAGGAAATCTGTTTTTTAAAACTGAAAAGAAACACTTAAGATCACAAACACATGATGGCAACAGAAAAGCTGATTTGATAAAAAGCAGCAAAGGATCTGTGGTCAAAAACTACAGATGACTAATGCTGCTCAACCAAACGACATCTGATCCACCACTCCAGCTGTGGTTGCATGTTTATTTTTTAGTTATATCAAAGTTCACATCCTTTTGCAGGAAATGTTTTCAGTGTTTCATCCGTTTCCTGTACGTAATGGGCTTCAAGGAAATAAAAGTTTGGACAGACTTACTTTAAACTATGTTTGAGAGTCTAGAGGTGGAGCTTGTTAGGAAAAGTTCTAACTAAAACACTGCACCGAGCCCCCGCGGTCCTGCACGGCCACGCAGGTGTTTTCAGTTCAGGTATTTAGATAACAGATCTTTGACCAGAGTGAAGGTATTCAGAAACACTGTTCGCAGTGTTAAACATGTATATGTTTGTGTCTGGGACACGAGGTGTGAGATCCTCAGTATTCTCAAGCATCAACTGTTGCAATATTTATCCTAAAGCTGTTATCGTACAACAAATTAAGTTTTGACAGAGTTCATTATTTAGATTTCTAACACGTGATCAATTTATCCAAATAATTCGGATTATTAAATTTGCCTTGTTGTTTTTGGAAAAGCCAAAAAAACATCATGATCAATGTCCAACGTCATTCGAAGGCTGACAGCCGTATCTCAGCGAAGGAGTCGTATCTCTCCAGCCTAAATAACTGAAATCACCTGTGTGGGTGAACCGTAGCTGCAGTCGTGTTTCTAGACTCTCTGAGTGCAGAGGTGAAAAAGGAAACGGGCCACCTGGATCCCAAGTAGGGTTAAGATTTATTCTGCTTTACGATAACAGAGAAAATACGCCAAAGCTGACCTGAAGCGCCCTTTGGGGTGCTCGGGACAACCAGAGGGACACTTTAGATGAGTGACACATGTCGGGTGAGTTTGCTCTAAAACTGACATCAAATCATCCACTTTATTTACGAGCTGGTGATGAAGTTAGAACTCTGAGTCAGTCCAGCTTTTACAGTTTCAAACCCTGTGAGTCTGTGTGCCAGATAACACAGCTAGCTGCTGCCTAGCCTCGCTACCTGGAGCTAAATGAGAGTGGGACTCCAGTGGGAGTCGGGGCTGTGCGTGTGTGTGTGTGTGTGTGTGTGTGTGTGTGTGTGTGTGGTATCTAGGTCACCACAAAGATGAATCAACCGCAGCTGGGGTGATGCTACAGCTTCGTATAAGAGAGGTGCTTCAAGTGCTTTATGTGCATGTGTTATGGCTCGTGTACTGAATCAGCCAACATGCACGACACTTACAAAAGTCTGTTTGAGTGGAAAAGGTCAAAGGTGACGAGATGGGCGAATTGATCTCATCTATGACCCGCACGTATAAAGAAAAGGGAGCTTACACCAAGTTACTGAGCGACGCCAAGCTCAGCTGCTGTGGCTGTTGCTGTTGTTGCTGCTGCTGCTGCTGTTGTTGCTTCTTGTTGCTGTTGCTGCTGTTGCTGCTTCGTGTTGATGTGGATGTTGATGTTGTTGCTGCTGTTGCTACTTCTTGTTGCTGTTGCTGCTGTTGCTACTTCTTGTTGCTGTTGCTGCTTTTTGTTGATGTGGATGTTGATGTTGTTGTTTGTGCTGCTCCCCCTCTGTTTGTGAGAAACCTGTTTGTTGAAGTATTGTTTAAATTCAGAAACAACAAAGATAAAGGAAACAGAAAAGAACACATTGTTATTGCACAAAAATCACCTAAACAAAATATTGCTTTATGAAAAGCTCAAACATTTTAAATTCTAGGAAAAAGATTATGTAAATAACTCTTCAAAAAACACTTGAGCAATACTTCATATCATTTAATATATACTTACTGCTTTTCCTACCTGTACCTTATCTGTCCTCTCTCCCTCTGCGGACATCATGGACACGTTTTCCTGTTATTCCTTCATTTTTTCACACTAGTCCAGCGTGCTGTGTTGGTTCTGAAAATCAAAGCGATCTGCTGACCAGGATCGATCCCAGCACAATAAGGGCAGTCTGCAGGTACTGTGGGCAAAGTCCATCAGCGTGAAATATTTCTTCCGTAAGGATGAGCGATGCATCAGCATGTCCACCATTAAGATGAAACGTTAAAACACGACTGGTTGCTTTCTTAACAAAACATGAACGGGCTGCCTGAGCCCCATTAGTGAGACAGCAGCAGCTGAGACATGCTGAGAAATTTGGACGGACCATCTAAATAATGCACTTTTTTTTTTTTTGTCAGCAATTACCAATATGTCGCCTTTTTTTTTTTTTGAGCAAAGCAATTAAGGGTGATACCTGTTGTTCAGGTTCAGGTTTTGTTTTCCTCCTTTTTAGAAAATAAGGCATTTGCCGATGATCAGTCTTTTAAAAGTAGGAAAACAACTCTGACAGCCTCGACTGCCTCAGCCGAATGGTTCATCACAGCAAACACGAGGCAGAGTCTGTTTTTTTTTCTCTTTGCGTTCATATCACTTCCACATTCTGTCAATAACCTGACAGAACAGAAACTGAAGTTTTTCTAAAGATATATAATCCTCACCGATACACTTATAAACTTTATTGTCACGTTCATGTCTCTATATTGAAGCAATGTTGTGAGGTGGGATTGCTCATATTGAAAACACGGCGCTGGAGCAGAGGACTACAGTTGCACTTTGGCAGTTCCCTGATTAAGTGGCTGTAAGAAAGGTAGCTTGTGTAACCGTGATGCTGAGGAAGCACATGCAGGCTCAACTTAACTACGTCATGGTCATCAAAATGAGTTGTCGAGCGTCTGACAGTCTCGTTCAGGCAGACGGAGACGAAAAAGTCAACAGTTAATAAACGACAAGGCAACACATTCAGCGGCATCTTTACTTCTGTTCATAAAGATGAACGAAAGTGTTCTGTGACAGAAAATGGAAAACTGCAAAAAACTGGAGACGAAGTGAAGGCCGTAAAAGGATCAAACTGTTTTTAATTGTATCATTTTTTTAACTAGATTTGAGTCTAATGGGAGGAAAAAACACAAAGTAGCAACACAGGTGCAAAACTTGTCAGTGCTGAAATTAGTTAGAGGTTTTTACCACATCCTTTTTACAGCGATGGCTCTGCTTGTAGTTTAAAGTTCACTTAAACAAATAAAACTGACATAAAATACAAAGAAACCGTTTTAAAAAAGAACTGACGGGAACTCTTGTCCTGATTAAGAAAGAGAGATAAGAACAAAGAAGATTAAGTTCAGTCGTTTCCTGACGGAAATTTCCAAATCTTGAGGGTGTCAAAGAACAACCATGAGATCAAAGGTGTGTGAGTGTCTGCTAAGCCTGTAAATGAGCCGTTTTATTGAACTCCTGAGCAGTTTGAATAAACTCTCTCCCTGTTACACATTATATGCACCCTTATCTCTTTGTAAACTGATAATGCAGCAGCAAACTCAATCAGTGCCAGTTCGTGAAGGCGCACAAGACACGATCGATATAAATTAAAAACACCAAAGTGGAGTCCAGAGATTGAAAATAAACCAACAAAACAAAGCAACCGCAATGAAAAACTACCTCAGTTCAGCTAAGAAACTTAAGCTTAATTTAAGTTTTTAAAAAATTTCAACAAAAGGAAAACAGAACCCAAAGAGACATTTCTTCCTTCAGTGTCTTTTTTTTTTTGCACTTGCATTAATTTATGTCACATCCATGTTCGGAACATATGTTCGAACCTTTTTCTCACAAACTGACCAAGGATGAGTTTATATTAGTTCCAAAGAACATATTAATTAAAATTACAACTTTCACTGTTTTCAAAACTCCGGGTTATTTTGACAAGGCCTCGGCTATATGGAGTGAGCCCTTGTATTTAAATCTTAACAAGTAAACTTTAAACATTAAAATTTAAGAAAAATGTTGCAAAGTTGCAGGAAATCACTTATGTTCAGTTTAAACATCCTGAAGGAAAAACAAGCTCTGATGTCTCAATATGCGAATTATATGCAGACAAGCCAAGAATAATGGAGATGAGAGGGCCAAAGCGAAGCCATTAAAAAACAAAATGTCATCAGATTTGGACAAGTTTCTTCCATACAGTAATCCTGTGGTTGTAATTACTAAAAAAGAGACCAGATGAATAATGTTGGAGAGATAACGAGATAGAAAGAAGGACGGTGTAGTGTGTAGAAGCTTGTTACAGAAGCCTACAACATACAGCGCTCCTCGGAGAAAGATGACGGAGTAAAAAGAAGAGAGCAGCGAGAAGAGGACAATCAGAGGAAAGGGGAGGAAACGGAGGGTGAGCTAATGATGGTAGTATGTATCTCGACAGCTGGAGAAAGATGAGGAGGGAGAGGCAGAGAGGAAAAAGAGATGGGACGATCACGGATAAGGAGAGGAGGAACAATATGTGGAGGTCAATTACAGGTAAAGTGGAAAAGACAGAGAGAGAAGGTCAAAGCGAGTACAGTGAAGGACATTTGATGGAAAAAGCAGAAAGTAAAAGGTAGGTCAAAGACAGAGAGGGCTGCACGCGAAAGAAGAAGGCGGCACGTAAGATGGAGAGAGTGTGCAGTTACCAGCAGTGAGCCATCCATCATTCCTGCTGTGGATTTCTCAGGGGAACATATCTTATTATAGAGCTGTATGTGATATGCGTATCATGTGTAGTACAGACTTCATCATATACTTCCTCTCTCATGTGTGTCGGTATGTTGTGTGTTTCTATCTCTGTTGACAATAACATTTCTATGCAGATGGAACTGATGGCCCATTTGTTGTGCTTGGTGATGAAACTGATGCAGATTTTTTTTTTTTTTTCAGCAGCAATGGCACATTAATTGTCTGACTCGCTGGAGCGTCCAGGTGGATCAACAGTCCAGGATGCATGATATACTGCATGCTTGTGATGCCGTAGGTTTGCATCTGCCACACGCTCCATCATGTTTTCACTCTTTAAACGTGAGTTGATTGATTGATTTTTTTAGTATAAGGAGGCACGGCGAAATCTGCCATGAAGTCATCTTTAAAAACATCTCAACCTCAGAGCAAGTCTGTTCCAAAGGTCAGGAATGAACGGGGGACTCGGATCAAATTACAAAAAGGCCTGAAACTTACTGAGCTGATCTCGGACGCTTTAAAGAGGATGTTAGATGACTTGGAAGAAGGCACGTCTGGCTGTAGATGTTCTGCCTGATGTATTTATGATTCTAGTCAATTTTGATAAATATTTGCTTGTTTTATTTGTGTAAATGTATGTTTTGTATGTTCAGCTGCTCATCGTCCGTCGGAAACTTTGATGGCTGCGCTGCTGCCTGTCTTGGCCAGGACACTCTTGAATGAGAGATTTTTAATCTCAAGGTTTTCCTGGTTAAATAAAGGTTGAATTACAAAAAAAAAAAAGTGCGGCACCCTGACTAATTTTTGAATATAAAACACAAAGCAGAGGCGATGAGAGGGATGAGTCTTGGATGGCTAATGAAAGAAGAGGTTATTTTTGCTGAGTGTCCAAAATGAACGCAGATGTAGTCAGACACACAGTTTAAAGCCTCCAAATGCAAATGAGTTCATCTACACTGACATTGGCATCGTCAGAAAGAATATCACCGTGCAAAAGGTAATATACAAAACATAATTAGCAAAACGTAATTTTTTTAAATTCCATTTTAAGCCGATCAGGAAAAAGGACACACGCGCGCACAATTAAATAAATCTCTTTAATCTCTTTCACATGAGGTGGAAATGATCCAGAGTAATTACAGTCAATATCACGGGAGAGGAAATTCCTTAAGGTGAGCATACGTATATCCAGGAGTCATCATACCAAATTACAGCTCACATAAAAGAAAGGAATGAAGATATTAAATAAAAATGAATATATAGACTTGCATTGCAAAACGCCACTGTAGAACAAGTTAAATCTATATGACCATATAATCAACTGTAGCATACATTAAAATGGATTTTCTCATCCGTAAATGTGTCCTCTTATGGTTCTGATTCACATTCGGCTTGTTAATTCTGGACGACCATCCATAGCTTTAATTAAAAGGCACACTTAAAAACAAACTAAACACCGCTTAGTCTCACTGTTTATCCTCTGGATGATTAGAGGAAACAGTAGTGTAGCTAATAAAGGATTATTGGGAAAGTTTCCTTTAGAAGTATAAGTTTTTAGACAAACTGGAGGAGCTACATTCATAGTTTTATGAAATAAAGTAAAGTTCCCTTTATAAAAAGCAGTTAAAAAAATACTTTACCTCTTAACACTGAATACGTAGTGACTCCAAAAACACCACTCATTAGGATTAAAAAAAAAAAAAAACTTTATTTTAAATGTGCAATATGATCATGGCCGCCATACTCAAACTTCACATGTGCAAGTTTTCTAAGAGGAGCTACTTTACTCTGCATCGTGAGTCTGTTTAATTAGGACCGTGGAGGTTTCTCATCAGTGTGAGAATCAAAGGCTTATTCCAAGACCTGAGGGCCAGATGTGTAACATAAAAAAAATATGCATAAAATGTAACCCTTTAATTATCCGTCCTCCACTTGAAAAAAAAAAAAACCCTTTACAACATGTATGATACAGTGAAGTGACAAAAAACAGGAGAAAATGAAGAATATTTAGATCAGTGGTGACCAACCTGCAGTGGTGGAGGACGTATTCAGGTCCTCTGGTTAATGACTTATTTAATTACTGGATCAGCAAATGTAGTTGCTTTACTTTCAAGTATCAAACGTAAAAGCACTGGTTGTGCAGAAAAGTGGTCACTGCCTTGATGTGCATGTTGCATTTCACTTCTGTGGATGTTGAAGGAAAGAAGAGAATTCTAATTTTGTTTGAATGAACTAATTAATTCTGTTCAGGTCTTTAAAAACAGTTTTTTAAAAAGGAAAATTACACTCACGGATCCCAGTCGAGTCAACAAGGGCACACAAGTAGACCCGAACCATTGATTTAGAGATTTAACGTTAAAAGGCTGACATATTATCCATATATTCCTTCTATCATGACTTTCATATGGCTATAATGCTGTAAAGAAAATAAGCTTCTGCTCCATAAACTTGGTACTCATAAAACAGAGTAACATTATTTACGTTCCCACCTTTGGGATCGTCCTTGCTTCTTTATTCCAGTATCATTATGCCTTTCTTAGCCAGTTACAGATGAAGAGTTGTTTATTTACATGTACAAATTGCTTGCTGCTGAGTGTAATTTATGTTGGTGTTATAAATTCATTCTATTCCATCAACAACATACTAAACATCCCCGGGAGGGCAGTTAAAGCGTTTTGGAGCTTGAGCACGACCGAATTCTGCCCCTGACGAAGGAAACTTTTACTGAGGGAGCTGCTGTTTATCCAAGTTATTTGGTTTTAATTGTAGTTGTTTTTTGCAGTTGATACGGCTGTTGTACTGGATCTTGTAAACAACTCTCGGTAGAATAGTAATCACATGCTTTTCCAGTGTTTTACCTGTTCTACCACTGCACAGAAGTAAGGCATTTTCTTTTGAAAGTGGTTACTAATGCTTACAGGCAGCCATGCAGAAATAAGTAAGCTTACAGTGAATGCATTGTCTGCTGGTTTATTGTTACTTTTCAGTACACAACAGTGGTAAAATTTTAACAGGCTTTAAAAAGTGACAAATTTCTTTTTAGATAAGCACTGTGCTAACATATTCCACTGTGAAAAGTTTTTTTTTGTATTATGAAAAATAACTAAAAAATATTTTTCTTCGAGTCCACACGGGCAGGTCAGCAAAGAAACTTTAAAGTGTTAAATTTTAACAATTATAATAATTTATCAGTGACTAGAAAAATTCTCATGAGCTGCCATTATGTCACAAAGAGCCCAGACCTCATTCAACTAAACCCCTCGGGATTACTAACATGCATAAATCACACCAAACTGTAAGAAAAACATAATTTATTCAATAACAAATAACAATGCTAACAACAAAAGTACAGTAAAAGAATCCTAAAAAAATGAATGCTTAAATAAGACAACACGCGTAGCAGCGCTAAGCCGTCCGTCTCAGCCAAAATGTCTGAGTCCTTCCCAAAAGCGATGCTCTGAACCCCCCAGAGGTGACGCTTTGAATATTCGCTGTTCATTACCACAGCAGCTCCAGAGCCCAAGAATGTATTTGGGACACTCTTAAAAAAAAAATGTGTAACTGACTCATTCAGGATCACTTTTAACTTGTTAAGTGCCATGAAAACAAGCATGGAAGAGGAGAACAGAGCATCAGAGTAGGTTAGAACACAACAAAAAGGATAAACATCATCCTCCTTAAAATATATCAATTTAAAAATCCACATTCTCTCTAGAAAATGTGTGGTTATAGCTGCATTAACTCTACAGAGAAGTAACAGTATATAATAAATTAGAAAGTCACTGAGCTACTCTACCACTAGTTTAATTAGTGTTTGTGATATGCATGTGTGCACACGGGGCCATGCATATGCTTATGTGCAGTATGTGCCTGTTCTTCTTCAGGTGACTGGTTTCATTTCACACCCCTGGGAATTAGCTTGACTGATTAGCTGAAGAGAATTAATCAAGCCGGGGAAAACCTGGGGAGCAGCCAGACACATCCTTCATCTGGAGGACGCACTTCAATGAGGTCCACGGAGACACGCAGCTGCCAGAGTCCCAGAAAGATCATTAACTGTTTACCATATGTGTACATGTTGAACACGTTAGGGCATTCAGCTGATGGTTTTATACCAGGGAATGTACGAGGGCGAGCCATTTGCCTGCTCTTGCAAACAGTAGAGAAACCTGCAGGAGTAACAGCAGCGTGAAAACACTGAAACATGATTTTTATTCCGTAAAGAATCCTCTGTGATCAAAAAGTAGCATTAGCAGTATTCAGAATATTCTGTGACTGAAAATGACCCTCATATCACCAAACACTGCTTTTTGTATTAAATAATTAAACAGTTTTGAGTGAATTTTACATTGATTTTGAAGCTGCAAAGCTTTCAGGGAAAAATTGGGATCAAACCAATGCATTCTCACTCTGAACTCGTCACATACTGATGCTTGGTCAGGACCACCTGGGCATCAGTTTTTAAAGAGCTGGGTACACCTGGAGCATCTGTTTGTTCGGTGCAAAGCCTTCCTGCAAATCAGCCTCTCTAACACAAGTATTATGTTGTGAAACGGTCGCAGTTTGATCAGGTTTTAGGCACCACAGCAGCTACTTGGTTTGGTTTAGAAATCTGTCATTGACTTTTGCTTTCACTGTGACTCGAACCCTGTTCTCCTGGCTGAAAGTCCTGTGTGTGTGTGTGTGTGTGTGTGTGTGTGTGTGTGTGTGTGTGTGTGTGTGTGTGTGTGTGTGTGTGTGTG
>JAQQZW010000023.1:961858-976696 GCA_029814745.1 Zanclus cornutus | reverse complement strand
CATCTTCGTGTCGAGCTCACTGTCATTATGACGTCATAGTGTCATAGAGGCGTGAGCACATTTCTAATGAGATCAACCACAAACATTATTCCTGCACTAATCTAATCTTTAATTAACTTGCTGTCAGTCAGAGAATATTTCAGAGAATATTTCTTCTTCCTCTTTAACTTTTCTACATTTTCTCCTCTACTTTAGAAACTCTGAAGCCTCTTTAAAATCCTCCTCCAGGTGCAACCCTTACGACAAAGAGACATTTAGTGATTTACACATATTATGAATAATACCACAAATAACAAGCATTTTCATTATTGATTAATGTGATGATTACTTTCTCAATTAATAGATTAAAGCTCTTGTAAATGTCAGAAAAGTGAAAAATGTCACGTTACAATTTACCTAAATCCTAAAGTGACACCTGAATAGTTTAAAAAATGCTTTAACTACACAGAATATTCAGTTATCCACATATTTCTGGTGGCTCTCAGATTTGAAGTCTCCAGACTGCACACTGCGACCACACACTGAGGAAACACTGGTCGCTTTGTCCCGCCAAAGTAAAGGTCATGAGAAATACCACTGCCTTCTACCTGTGGTTTGTTATTTGATATAAATGACTTTTTTCAAAGCCCTGCTCAGATGCTCTGATCTTTCCTGGCTCACTGTTCATCCTTCCTTTGCTTTATTGTTGGGTACATCTAACACTCTGATATTTACATTGATTTGAAGCAAAGAAAATAAAAATCCCAGTATCGGTTAAGCCGCTCGGTGAAATGTCAGATGTCTTCGTCTGAGTGTTATTGATTCCAAGTATCCGTCAGCAGGTTCACAGGAACCTTTGTCTCCACCACGGCTGCGGCAGCCGACGTGCCCTTGAGCAAATCTTTCCCAATCACTGTAAACTGAATGCATTTGCACTGGCCAACAGCAGCAGACTGGGAAAAGTTTGACAAAACGCACAAATGTGAGGCAGAGCCAAGCTGTGTTCACAAGTTTAGATGAGTGCAGGTTTGCTTTCGGGTGGAGAGAACTGAAGCCACAACGCACGTTAAAAAATGACAAAAACGTTTAGAGAAAAAAATGCACTTATTGCTCTCTAACGCACAAAAGAGAAACTGGAGGGAAGAGCTGGAGCTCCGGTTCAGTTTTAACCTTCGAGGTCCAGTTGGACGAAAGAGGGAACTCTTCACACCCAAAAGTCTAAATCAGGGTTCTCGTTTTTCTCACCCTGCATACATTATATCTGATTAGTTTTGGTTTCAAATAGCAATTATGTGAGTGCATAAAGACCTAAACATGAAACACAGCAGCTAAATCCTCCAGCATCACCTACGTCTGCCGCTTCCTCCTGTACTTGTAATTGGTTAGTAGATTTGTGTATCAACGACGCCTGCGTGTGTCATTTTAACATAAAGCCTTCCATTGCAGTTTGAACAATTGGTGGAAAATGAATGACCAGATTCATTTTGCTATTGCTACAGTAACATTATTGACTATATCAGAGATTTTTCTCAGCAAAAACAGTAAGAGCAGCGCAAGTGGACCTGAACAATGAGCTGAGAGTTGCCGAAACGCTGCAGAGAGCTGAGGGGAGCTGAGGGGTCAGGTAACAATTCAGATTAATAAGGAAAAGATACATGATCGTCTGTTGTTCTGCTGCGAATGGCACCACCTCTGCCAGCACGTCGACTGTAATGAACAGACACAGACTTATGGGTCAGAGTGTCCTTTTGTCCTCTGACACGCAGCGTGTCACTGCGTCACCAGGACACGCCTCTCTTGGCGTTTTGACTTCCTGTCTGTCAGTTGGCCACAGCACACACTGAACGCACCGTACAGACGGAAGAAGCAGCCAAGGCACAGCTATGCTCATTTGGTATTTTCCAGAACGAAACAAGGCACTAGCACATATCATAAGCTGAGGCTGTTTGCATCACAGGCGAGTATCCAAACATGTAATTATCAGGCTACTGCATCAAGCACAACTGTGTCTGAGTTAGACTGGACGAACGTATCGGCCGTCAGGGATTAGCTCAGCGGACACACACCTGCATGAATTGATCAGCAGTCGAAGGCTGTTGTGTCGACGGTGGCTGGCTGTAAAATTTTAACATACCACCCCCGACCCTAATCTGCACTGGGGCAGAATAACAAATATTTACTTACAGATACAGAAGGAAAAATAAAAAAATCTTTGAATAACATATTTTTTCTCTAAAAGCAGCAAATTCTT
This sequence comes from Zanclus cornutus, assembly GCA_029814745.1. NCBI lineage: Eukaryota > Metazoa > Chordata > Actinopteri > Acanthuriformes > Zanclidae > Zanclus > Zanclus cornutus. The sequence continues at coordinate 974,466 of JAQQZW010000023.1, read as the reverse complement.
CTGAAAAGTGACGACTACAGCTGAGAGACTGGACGATGTGGTTGTACAGCAGAGAGGCTGCATAGCTCACATTTGCAAGAATGAAGCAAGATGAAGATTTGCTTTGCACTCAAAAATTAGTGCAATTTAATAAGCAATCTGTTTTTTCCACTTCGAAGAGAGATGAAGAGAACAGAAGCTCTTTGCACGTAAACTGTTGTCTACATTTCACCATGTCGACATTTTACTCGTCACCTCATTCGAGTGCAATAATTTTCCATCCCGGTGAAAAGCTGGACTTCTCCTCTGAGGGAGGCACATGCATGTCTGGAAGGTTTGGACCTGCATCAAGTCATTGTGTTTGCAGCTATTTCTACAGAACAGACACAGTAAATAATAAGATGTTTACAAAACAGGAAGTGGTGATGACGCTCTCCTGCTGACACAGCTGGAGCGAAGCCATCAGTGGTCAAGCCAGAATACAGACTTCCAATACAGATAAGACATAAAAATCAATACAACCGACAAACCTGACTCCAAAAAAGTTGTGACTCTGCGTAAAACAGCTGATAAAAACAGCATCAATCATTCACAAACAAACTGTGTTTACCGACAGCAGTTTTACAAAGTGTTCCTGAGCCCGTGCAGTAATCTCCTTTATGCATTCATGTCGCTTTTGAAGGCGGCGCTTCCTGAGGGAGGGAGCTCACGGTCATCCAGTGTTTGACCTTGACTCTTACTGTACATGCAAAGATTTCTTTGTGGATGCTCTGACATTTTTATTGATGTCACGGATTTAGATGAAATCCTTAAATTTGGAACTGCATGACGAGAAATGTCGTTCTTAAACTGTTCGACTACTTTCACACCCCTTTCGTATCCTACTGCAGCAGGCAGAAATATAACATAACATGGAAATACTAAATAAAAGTACCAGCACCTCCGATTTGTACTTGAGTACTTGAGTAACTGTACTTAGTTACATTCCATCCCTGTCACATACTTAAACTTGGCAGAGCAGGAGCGGCTCATCATCAGCAGTAACACTGATTAGCATTTACTATTTGTTTTTAGAGGGAATTTGAGATTAAAGTTTTGCTTCAGGCCGGATTTAACATCTTTAAATCTCCTGAAAAGTTTCTTCTTCTCTGTCTGCAACAGCTCTTATAAGTCCTGTTGTTCTCAGCCCAGAGGAAACAACGCTTGATAAGGACTGTTTGTGTTGCGTGTCTTTATTATGGGCCTGCACACTCGCCTGACACAGCTAATTGGGTCTGATCGCTTCCATCTGTGAAATCTGCAACCCTGACGCTGGTGTGCATGATCCCACACTGGATCCTGCCTCCTGCGCGCATCAGGTTCATTCTCGGGTTCTTTCATTAGATACTTGCGTGAGAGAAATAAGAAGGCTGTCAGGCTCTTCATCAAGTCCGAACCTTTCAATTAGACTTTCTTTATTTTCTCCTTGGCTCCGTTTCCTCTTCTTTCTTCAGTCGGCCTAATCAGAGAAGAGAGAAGTCAACCGCTGAGCTGGAACGCAGCGCCGCCTCCATCACTTTAACACCATTACCAGACTGTAACTCATCATGGAAGCAGAGAACAACAGGGTCTCTCCCTTCATACAAACATATATATATTTTTACTATGAATCATTTTATGTTTTACCTCTTCCTTCCCACCATTAGAGTTTAGCTTTCTGTTGGAGTTTCGACTTGTGAAATTCACTTACTGCTTCTTAAATGTGCAGAATGCAAATGAAACTGAAGAGATTTGAGTTTTGTCTGTTTTTAGGCTGAGAGCTGAAAAGTTTCATCAGTAAATTTATCGGCTGATCAACTGGAAAGTAATCTACGTCAGTTTTAATTATCGATGAGAATATCAGACTGCCATTTTATTTTCACTTCATTAATCAGCCCTGTGTTCAGTTTTGGGTGGCGGGTTTATCTCGCTCTGTTCTGACTGAAGTTTTATCTTATCTGTAATATTACATCTTAATTAACAATTTGTTTTTATTTTGTCTTATTAGTCTAAATCTGCAAAAGTACTAAAGTTTTATAAAGTAAATTTAGTGAAACACGTTTGATATTTGCTACAGCAACAGTCAAACTCCTTGTGCGTGTACAGATACAAGTCTCATGATTCTGATTCTAAAACGTAGTGAAGAAGTAGAAAGTGGAAAAAAGTGGAAATACTCAAGTAGTACTGAAGTACAAACACCTCCAAACTGTGCTTAAAGTAACATTATGTAAGTATTTGGCCAAAAATGGTTTTGATGGAACTTGGAACAGAGCGTCTGGTGTCTCTGTGTCAGTTACTCTGCTCCGATCACCAGTCGCTGTGCGTGGTAACGCTTCACGGCACGCTGCCTCCTGGTGGTGGAGCCGCTCTGATGTCAGAGTGAATCCCTGTCATCACAGTCTGCTGCTGAAGGTCACAAACGTCAGATGTTAAAGAAATCTTCCTAATATAGACGTGACTTTTAAGCCGAGCTGTCGAGTTTCGGCTCATTAAAAGTGGTCAATCGAGACTCAACACATTTTGCATTTTGTAACATTCCTTTTCTTTATTTGGTCATGTTATGAGACATTAATGCAGCAGCATGAACTCTGCAATCACGTTGAATCACCATTCAAAAGAAATCACCTGCCACAAAAGCTGCACAAACAGCCAGATGGAGGATTACTTTATTTTTGAATGGTCTTTAATGCTTTTTAGGTTGAAGCAGGTCCTCTTTACAAATAGATGTTATTTAGCATGAAGGGTTTGCAAATGTCTTGTGTGAATAAAACACCGTAAAATGCTTCAACCAGACCGAAAACTGAAAGGGCAGAGAGAGACGAAAAGGCCTCTGAGCAGCAGCGAAGAATATTAATGAATCACCAAACTGGAAGTTCGGCATTCAAACCTGTGCAGATTTAAAGAAGAACAGCTTCCTGTTTCAGTGTCATACACAATAATGCCTAAAACAAGCTGAAATTAACAGGCGGTTACTTATTCTTAAAACAACAAAATATGAATAGAAGGGAAGTCCAGAGTCAGCACTGCTGGAACTGGATCAGAGGATATCAGCTGATCTTACTACGAACTGACAAATCCCAGTTTAAACCCATTCAATCTAACCACTGAGTGGACTGCAGAGGCGCCGATGTGGTTCCATAAAGATTTTGGGTCACTTACACTGAATTGAAGCGTGTTGGGAAAAAACAGCTGCAACAGTATTCTCGCCTGTGATGCAACACTGTGCATCAACCTGATAAGTATTAGCCATTTAATCATTTATGTATCAATCATTTAATTTGTCTTCTTTGGGGCCAAAGCTTTTTCAAATGTAACTTTTACTTCCAGTGTCTGAATTATACCGTTCGGATCTGTGTTAAAACAGACATTATTTTAAAGAAAGAAGAAAAACATCACTGAAACAAGTGACTCTGAACTTTTGCATGGTTGTGTATGTCTGAGATTGAAAACAAAGATAGAGGTAGTCATCAGTATTTTCTACTTTTCTAGTAACCCTCCAGTAATTCAGCAGTCACAGTATATTAATCATACGGTTTCTATAGGAACCTCCTGTCAGAGCTGTGTTCAGGATGCTGTAAAGGCCCAGAGGACCGAGCTGCACATGAAGAGAAGCAGATGAGGTTTGGAGGACTTGTAATGCAGGTTAGTGTGTCTGTCACTTGTTGTATATTCACTGAGCGTACGGCCTCTCGCCCAGGGCAGAGGTTTCTTATCGCGGGATGTAATTGGCTGAGGCTAAAGCTGCGGGGGACAGAAAATGAAGTCGCACTGTGAGCTCTGGTGCAACAGCGTATTGTCATCTGCTTTACGCTCCCTTCAGAGTCCCAGAGGGCCCTCCCGCTGAGGCCTATCATGACCCACCAGAACAACGGCTCCGTCTCTGGCCTCATTTTTACTTCAGCTCACAGACTGCCAGTCCAGCCCGCTCACAGGGAGAGCAAACAGGACTTCTCTGCTTAAGTGCACAATTTTCAAGGCAGATTTTCAAGGTGCAAATTGTAAACTTCAACACAAAAAATGGTACCAAATCCTCAAAAAAACTGTTTTTTCTTTCAGATTTTGGTGCAAATTACAAAATAAATATGACAGAATCTATTAGAAGAATAAAAAAAATCATCTTCTTGTAAAATCAAATCTCTTCATTGCCTTCCAATATAAACATTCTCTGATCTGACACCTAAATCAAGAATGCCGTCCAAAACTGTAACCTGCGACTGTAACACAATGATTCATATGTTCTCATGAGTCATGATTCACTCAAGGTCTTTGTCACTTAACCCTGAACATAAATTCATTCTGGCTTTTCAACAAATGACATATGCTGTATTTTTTTATGAAGATGGTTCCGAGGAACTTTATCTTTATGAAGACAAAAAAACAACAAATATCTTAATTTAATTTTCTCCAAACATTAAGGTGTTTTGAAGAATAACTAGAATGCACAGAATTCAGAGAGTTGTTTTAAACTGCTGTTATTGTCACTGCAGGACAAACACAGGCTGGTTCTGCAGCTCGAGAGGCCCAAATCAAACCAGCTGACTGAGGACTCGCCGCATGGGAACAAGTGATCACAAGAATATCTGTGAGGAATCACTTTCAGCAGGTTGGTGAAGAAAACCTGTGCTGCAGTTAAAGCACTTTAATACTTTTCATCAATGCAGTTAACAAAGCTGTAAATCTTTTATTGATGTTATTAAAAATCATTACAGTCACAAATGTTGAATGATGCTACATGCTATTGCTAAATGACCGTGGCGATTATCTAATAAACCAGGAAACAAAACACTAACTGTTTTACCTGTATTACCTGCCATTGTGAGATAAGTGTAAATCCATAGCTGCACTGTGGAGGGACGGCAGGTATGAAGCAGCCTGACAGTTAATCAGAGGGACTCAAGGTCCGTTCATGCATATCTGCAGCCTCCAGGCCTCTGCAGCAGCAGCTGGGAGGCGAACTCATGTAAAATTCAAGTTTTTTACTCTGTACATACAGATCTGATCGGGCCTCGTTCCCAAGTGCTTCACTTTGCTTTTACAAAACACAGCAGAGCAGGACTGCATGTTATATGCCGCTGTATTTAAACTAATGTAAATCTCTTGTAAGCACGCTCACGTCAGGTCATAACAAACACACTGGAACTGTGTCTTGTCGAACGACAGTTGGTGCAGTGACTGAGTGCAGCTCTCTGAAGTCCTGCTGTCAAGGTGAGGTTGCCAGGTTTGGTATCATCGTGTCTGTGCTGAGACAAAAAAGCAAAACCTGTGCTCACCGACTGTATCTGGCAATCTGAGCTGTAGCCTGAGGCGCTGCACTGAGGCAGTATGGACAGACTGTTGTTCATCAGGAAAGGGCTCCAGCAGGTAATTCTTCCCAAATCTACATACAGTATTTACATTTCAGTTTATGTACGGATTAAACGAACATGATACAACATGTTATTCATTGAGCTTTGAAGCTCTTTGTAGGTGTTTTTGAACTTTGGGCAGAGCCAGGCTAGCTGTTTCCCCCTGCTGCCAGTCTTTATGCCATGCTAAGCTAACCCTGCTGTGACCACAGATTAGTACTTAACACACAGACACGACAGTGGTGTTATTTTTCTCTCATCTCACTCTTGGAATAAGATTGAATAATCTATTTCCCAAAATGCTGGAGTATTTCTTTAAAACAACAGGAGCCCTGAGTGCTGTCAAAACAACAGCATATGCAGTGATTTCACCTGCAGTTCCTTCACGGTTTAAATATCCGCGGCTTAAAACACACATCACTTTGAAGTGTTGGAGAAACCAGACACAAACTGCTCTGACTCAAAGAACAAGAATAATCAGGACATAAACAGTCTATGAGGGGTTGATAATTGCTGCTGATTGGCTTGCAGCCCCATAAATGAGTCAGTGTTTCCAGTAGCAATGTATTCAAAGTAGATGTCAGTAGGTGAGCAGAGATTATCCAATCTGAACCCACTGAACTTTAGCGCTGGTGTTTTCAGGTCTCAGTCCAGTTTGATATCACAGTTCTCACTGCAGCCCTCTCGTCTCTCTGCCTGGATAAAACCACCCGTCTCCTCCTGGCTCCTTAACTCTGAGATTCCAACATATTAATCTTTAACTACTGCCAGATGGACAGGAACAGCGGCGAGGAAGAGGAAAAGAGGGTTGAAGCACGGCCTTGTGGGTAGATTTGTTCAGGATGATTGACTGCGTGCTTCGCCGCCACGACGACAGGAGATGAGGCGGTGACATCACCCGCTCCTGTGCAGGGAGCCAGGAGCGGGTTGTGCGGAGAGGCGGGATGTCAGCATCTGTTTGAGCTCCACAAAAGTTTTCAAAACTCAGATTATACCAAAGCCTTTGGAAATGACACCTTCAGAAACACCAAGGTCACAAGTCCAAGACTGCCCAATGCACCTTCCCCAAATGTTTTTATTTTTCAGTGTTTTATATTCATGTCGTTGTGACATTTGATTGTCTGATCAGATGTTTCCAGATTTATATCCAGACACTTTTCTAGGCAGCTTCAGGCTGTGTGTCAGAGCTTCTTATTTAACACTGATTAGCCTGTAAAAGACAGGGATGCTCTGATCCGTCGAGGAGAGTAAAAGCCAAATGTCACCGGCACACATGAAATTCATTCAGCTCTCATGTTTCGAGTAGTGACCAAAAGGATGTGACGGCAAATACAGGCGTTCCTCTTCGGGGTCTGGGCTCAGCCTCAGAGGTAGGATGAGGAGCTCAGACAGCTCAGAGTAGAGCTGCTGCTCCTTCACGTCCAAAGGAGCCACCTGAGGCGGCTCAGGCATCTGATCAGGATCCTCCCAGGCGTCCTGTGGAGTTTTCCAGGCACGTCCAACTGGTGGAAGACCTCGGGGTAGACCCAGAATATGCCAGAGAGAATTTATATGTCATCTGGATCCAGAATGCCTCAGGATCCCCCAGGAGGAGCTGGAGAGCACTGCTGGGCAGAGGGACATGCCAACACCACCCCGGACAAGCGTCAGAAGTGTCAGGAAATGAATGAATGGATGTCCTGCTCCATTCATTTGCAGCGGTAAGCTAACGTTTCTGATGCTACGGCACTTACTGCATGTGCTTGACAGTAAAGGCATTTTTATGCACAGGCAGCAGTAGGACCATGAAACCTAGGATGTTGATTATGATTTACTTCATATCGTTTTCTAACTGTAGATTTTTACATTTACTGCACTTTTCATCAAGAGGTTGTTTTTAAACTCATAACATGTTTAAGGAAGATCAACAAAGGAGACTTGCTAATTAGCTTCATATATCTAGTGAAGCAATTAACCGGTCAAATTTTATCATGCTGGATCAGAATTTACGCCAAGAACAGGTGAAGTGATGTGAAAACAGGCAGGTACACTCAGAGCGCAGCATCTCTGGTCACTGCTCCTCACAAGGCTGAGGCCCTGTGTGGCCTCACAGTTCCCACAGAAAAGGTGACACATGCTGGAAATGACGCCTCATCAGAAACACAACACTCTGTGAAAGTAACCAGCATCATTGTTTTTGCCCATAAAAAAGATTGTACATGAATCATAAATCATAAAGGAGTTTCTTGTTGTGTGTCTTTCGGTGTCTGATTCTGCGAGAAATATTCCGTTCAAAAAATTCTTCTTGGATCTTTGTATGAAAACGAAGCAATTTTCCACTTTTCATCAGTCAAAAGTTAAAATAAATGTTGCTTTCAGTAGCAGATGATGCAGAAGGTTACAGACTTGCTTGGTTCCAGGATGCTGTGTGTCACTCAGCTCAAGTTTTACTTTTCTTGGCTTGATGTCCTGTAATGGTTTAATTTTCTCCATCCGCAGTTTGTGTCTGAGATCTCACACAGCACAAAGTTTGATTATTCTTCATTTCCTGCCATCATCAGCACAGATTAAAGCTTCTGAGGAGAGTAAATGTGTAACAGTGACAACTGAACTGACCTCAGGTGGACAACAGATTACAGAGTCCATCTACAACATGTGAGCTCATACAGTAGACCGGAGGTTCTCTACCCATTTCATACCATGGTCTGGGTGATATACTCCAATCTGATTGGCTGCAGGGTGTCCATTAATTCCCGATAAAGGAACTAAGGACTAAGTAGTTCCAGTCACACTGTCTGTTCATGGTTCTACATGAATGCTCTGTCTCAGCCTGCATCTGTATCCAGTCACCTCCACATTAGAAATAAATCCAAAGAATATCTCATTTAAATCAATGAAGTCCTTCAGTGCCTTATCCCCTGATCACCACAAGAGGGCGTCTGTACCACAAGCGGTTAGAAGTACACCACCCCTCTGAACTTACTGATACTTTATATCACATGATCGATCACCTCACATCCCATTCGCTGTTCAGCTTGCTGCTTCAGGTTTCGGCCGTCAGTACGTACGACCTGACATCAGTCTATGAAAATCTTCATACTGATTTGGGTACAATAACATGACTAATAGCTAGCTAGTCTTGTAAATTTACTGTTTTCTGACTCTACACAACATCATGGACTCTGAATCATGCTAGCATAGCATTAGCTTTCTGGCTCATAGATGAGCCAAATGGTTTAATGAGCTGCCAAGTCATATCTATATATATGTACAGTCCACTGAATTAGAACTTTATGGGATGGCAGTGATTGTTCCAGGTATTAGTCAAACCCTTGGATGTTACCAGGGAAACCAAGTTACGGTATGAAAATATAAATTCAGGTTATAAATTATCTTTGCTTTGGTATGTGACCATGGTATTAGCTGGAAAATGCCCATCGAGGCGTCCATGATCGAGAATTAACAAATTCCTGATTACTGAACCCTCATTATTCCTCATGGAACTGACAGTAACTGTTTTCAGTGGTTTGATTAAGTTTTGATTTGGTTTGATCAGGATTTTAATGTTTGGAGTGAGCCACAGTTCAAAGTATCGTCCGTCCAACAGTGGCCAGTCTATCAGCCCAGAGTCACGTACCGGCAATTTTTAGAGTCAAGGGCTGCTTACAGTTTTCATAAACATGTCAAATTCATTCACATCATAACCTTTACATGTGGGATATGGGACCAGAGTACACAGTGTCTGAACTTTCAACAGCTGGATAACAAACTCGTTTGAAAACTGCTGCAGGGCTTGAAACTGAATCTGCATTACATCACATCAGTCACATGGACGCGTGGTGGCTGAAATGAGTCACGGTTGGCGTCAAGTCACCGCTTGAAAAAAGCACAAAGCGTGAAGAAGAAGAAGAAGAGTTGAAAAGAAACAGCTCCAAGATTCTGATGTTGTTTTATGGTTTGTTTACATATGAAACAGGATATGAAACATTAAAAAAGACAAACACTTAACGACAGTGAGACATCAAAGATCTCTGACTCTGCGTTTAGCCGTGAGCTGCACCAGAGCTCAGTGTGTATGTCTGAACTTCAGCCAAGCACACACAGCTCCAACCCTGTTAACGTGCTGCTATCATGAAGCTCTGAGTTCATGTTAATATTTATACATGTTTCATTATGTGTTAAAAGAATCGCATTGTGCCACAGAAGTTTATGATATACAATTCACTTATTCATGCATGAAATTATGAAGATCCACGCAGGGGTTGTAAATTATTAACGCATTGGTTGTCCACCTCCAGGTCCTGGTCCAAGGCTGTCTCCTGCGATACGTGCTGCTAATTTTCTTTGCAAAATATTTCTAAAGAAAAAGTTACTGTTGCTGGATTGACTGGCACACACAAAACTCACAGGCTCAATATTAAGGACTCTCAGACGTTCATGTTGGGATATCAGTTTACAGGAAGTGTGATTGAGCAGCTGCGTGTGAAACACTGAAAACATTTTGGGCGGTCTTGGACTTGTGACCGTAGTATTTCTAAAGTCCCGGCTTCGGCCCTGAAGGCGTCGTTTCCAAAGTCCTTGGTATGATCTGAGCTCTGGAAACTTCACTGGAGCTCAAACAGATGCTGACATCCCGCCTCTGCACATCACCTGCTCGTGGCTCGCTGCACCGCCTCATCTCCGGTCGTCATGGCAGCACTACTGGACACCAGAGTGTCCACACCTGCTTTGTTAGTTTTAGGCTACTAAAACTCAATCACTGTCTTAGATAAATATTGAAGAATCACGATTTAAATCAGAGGACCGGACATGCAGGACTTGATGCTGATCTCTCCAAAACCTCCACTGAGTGCTTTTAGTCGCCTCAACAGAACCAGATAAACATTCATCATACTTAAGTCGCCAGAGGCAAGATACTGAAGGAAAACTAATATATTTAAATAGTCAAAGAGACTGTTTTGCTTCACAGTCAGCATGAACATTTCATCTTATACTGCTGCTGTGGTTCAGAACACTTATTCTTACATTTCCAACCTTCCATCATTTTAACAAAGGTTCTTTTACTAAAAACTACACATCCTATGAAGTGTTTCCGACATGTTGGAGCACATATAGAAGATGTCATCGTAACACTTGGTTTGGTTTTGAAATGATCCTGTTTTGGCTTAAAAGGCCTGTTTTTCCACCACAAAAACAGCTGGCAGATGTCCCTTTAAAAACAGGGTTTGAACAGTGGTCTGCTGCTTGGCAGCCATCACACCACCACCTCTCCTCCTGATAGGAGGGTCAGCAAATACAGATGTAATTTGAACAACATTACTTTGTCAAGCATTATAGAAACGTTGATATGATTCATATGAAATGTAAAACTTCCACATATCTTTGATTCTGAGAAACTTACGATGCCAAAGTTTTATTCTGCTAAATTAATTTGATTCAGCTTCACGTAAACATTTCCTCGTGTTGGCTCATTATTATAATCTTGTTGGGGAAGGCTGCACCTGAAGTTATCAAAGCCAGCAATATCAGTGAGCTCACCACCCAAAATCAACACAGTTTTCATCTACTGTACTTGTTCATGAATTGAAACGGACTGTAAACATCACACGTGGAAATTTTGCTGAAATACTTCATAAAACAGCTTTAGTTAAAACAACAGCTTCCGACCTTTTAGTTTCTTGAAAACTGTGAAATAAATTTAGATTCTAAATCCTCCAGCTGGTCAATGATTAATGATTATTTTGGACATAGAAAAGCTGTAGTTTATGATCAATAGGTCACTTATAATTCAGTCCCTTTCGTGTTGAAGGAGGTTTAGTTGGTGATCAAGAATAAAAACACATCCTGAAACCTCTCTGTTAACACACACTGATGCCAGAAAATGCACTGAGATGCATTAATCTACATTACTGGAGCTGCATCAGTTGTTCCTGACTGGCTGACACCGTCTGGATCTGAACCAACGCTGTCTTTGAGGACAGAGAACAGACCATCAGCACTGGGACAGTGATGGATAGATTTCTGCTGCGCTGAAGGCAACACATTATACTGCGTTTTAGCAGCAGCAGCAGATAAGTTGAAGAGGCTGCCAGGCTGCTGGCTGTGGCTGCATTTGTGTTGGTTTCTATGTGACTGGAAAGCAGACGTATGTTGGAGGGTGTGCTGACATAATGAGAGAATAAACACTGAAAACATGAAGACATGAAACACATATGTTAAAGGTACATACAGCCTTTTTAGACCAACGAAAAATACCTTCAAGGATTATTCAACATTATTTTTGTTTTTAGGGAACTGTCATGATAAAAAGGAGGGTTTGTCTACACTGTCAATGAGACAAGTCTTTGGTGTGTATACATTAAAGTGTTGAGCACGGGCTCTGATATCCTTTTAATAATTAGTCTGAATCTGCAATTTTTACATTTGATGTTTCTAGCTTCATAATAAATTGCAACTCTTGATGTTATTGTCTATTTTGTGTGTCTAAAACAAAAGCATATGTTGTTCCAGATGTTCTAGTATCTGAAAGATGCACATAGTTCAGTTCACTCCTGCAAGAGGTGTGAACCACATCATTTAGTCTCGAAACGAGATGATTGTATCCCCGTGTCCTTTCAAAAAGTCAGGCTGCACAAAAGGAAAGAAAGAAAATAGTCTTTATAAATTATTTCAGAAGAAAGCGTGTTAAGATAGTTAAATAAAGCAGCACTGCCCAAAGTTCCAGAACCGACTTGAGGGAATCAGGAGTAAATCCGTCAGTGCCTAATTATGTTAGCGAGGTTCTTATTTCAGGCAATCATCTGCAGGAGTTTACACAGTGAAGAAATGTGCAACACTAACACAGAGCATTTTGTTATGTCTGATTCAAATTTCAATGCTTTAAATATTCTAACATCAGGATTAAAACTAGGATCCAGGGAAGAAAGATGGTTTCTCTATAATGTTTGCTGAAGAAAAAATTAAGACAACATCAACCACAAAGGAAATAAAGTTCATAATGTTTCCTTCCAAGCAAACCTCATAGCAACACAGTGATGGAGTATATGGAGAAAGTTTGTGGAAATGTGTAAAGTGATATTAGCTTAAATAAGGTAGAAAACTAATGACTGTCATGTGAGAATAATATTAAAAATTCAGGCTGAGAAATAAAACAACCTCAATTAAAGATTCTGGTAAAATTTATGTCGGTGATAATGAAGCGTATTGGATGTTTTTACTCAATAAGGATACATCAACAGCCTATCACACAGCAGAAATAAAGGCAACAATAGCCAGTCAGTCTGCAGG
>JAQQZW010000023.1:942903-953142 GCA_029814745.1 Zanclus cornutus | reverse complement strand
TTACTAGTCAGTATGTCCAGGAGGAGTAGTAACAACAAGTAAAGCCTGTTTCACTGTTCATAAGGTGGCCTGATTATCTTTTTAAGATGATGCAGCTCTAGGTACAACACATGCACGGATTAAGAATACACAGTATGGAACAGATCAATGAAACGCACTATGGCCTGAAAAGGACAGCCATCACTGATAATTCATAAGCTTTAATGCGAGCATATGCTACTTGTGGTTTTGAAGTCTTTCTGTAGTGTTAAAAACTGGGTTCATACTGGTATACTGCAACATTCAGAGCAGTGTTAGTGTCTTTTTTTTTTTTTTTTTACTTCAAGACAACTTCAGGAGCTGGATGTTCCAAATCATAAGTAACTTAAACTACTTCTAATTCTACAGACAATCACAGGAGAGCAAAGACAGCATTAGACAAATTATCACTTAAACCTGGTTGTATCAGATCTTAAGAACACATTAGTATTTATCCATGCAAATACTGGTTAATGATAAGCCAGACACTACAACAGATGTCCTAGTTCCTGACACTGCAGTCAAAAGGACAAACTCACTGTCAGATTGCACGGACTAGTTTTTCTCCTAAACCTACTTGTAAAATTCAGTTGACTGACAGAATTACTCTTCTCTTTACAGAATCATTTCACTAAAAACTGCAAATAAAACTGCTTCTTAAGGGCTCCAGTCTAACTTTTTTCACCAGAAGCCCTGGTGCTCCCTGCTGAAAATTTAAGAAGCAGCAGCAAGAAATTTAGGAGCGCCACTTAAATCGACATGGAAAACAATACATTCATATTTTTCCATCTTAACTGTATTACTGATAAATGCTTTCGTAATAATTAGACAATTTACAGAGATAATTATGGGCTGTTTAATTCCAAAGGGAAAAAGTCAAATTGAGTGGACCTGTGACAGAATTCAGTTCTCATGATCCTTTACTGCCCAAGTCAGAAGAAGAGATGAACTGCTAACTATCAGACAAACTAACAGCACTGAGAATGTTTATTTAAAATCAACCAACATTCAGCTGCAATCTGGAGACTTACCACTACCGTCGTTCTGAACGTCAGACAGGATCTGGGAGTAGTTGACTGGCAGCTTGTTCTCTTCAAACACTCTGTCAACCAGGCTGATGTTGATGCTCTTCAGCTCCGTGTACAAACCCTCCACGGCGAAGTAACATGGCCGATCATCCACCTTGTTGTCACTAAACATGAGCATCACGTGCTCCCGCCACCCAAAGTGCTCACAGATCCGCAGGGCAAACTTCCCAAGCTTCTTATGGGTGGGGCCTGTGTTGGTGATGGACGGATAGACTCCCCCGTAAAAAGCCACAGCCTGGGCGCCCGCCGTAACCATGGGAACGTCCCAGTGGGTGGTGAAGAGGCCAACAGGGGAGGAGGTGTAGGAGCAGCCAGGCCCAATGAAGGCCCACGGGTCGTATGCAAATTTAAGGTCCACAGCCATAAGTGGGGCGACAGACTCAGAGCAGATGCCGTCCTTGTCTTCACTGTTCTTAAAAACGTAGGTGAGGTGGTAGTCAGGGAGCAAGGTGGGGTCAGCGTTGACGATTTTGACGGCCCGCTCCAGGGCGGGACCAACTCGAGGCCAAGCCCAAGGGTAATCTGTGTTGCTCTGTGGTAAAATAACAGCCAGCGTGATGTTCTGGTGCGCCTGGTGTTCATGGTGCCCTCGAGTTTGACGTCTTAAGCTGCGGTGTCGAGATGATCGCCCAGGGATCTGCTGTAGGTCGAGCAGAACCAGCAGAACCAGCAGGAGAGCGGCGCCCTCCTTCCAACAGGCCATCCTCTCCCCAGCAGGTAGTCCACTTCCAGCACAGCTGAATAATTTATCACCGTTCACTGTAGATACACACATGGGAGACATTAACAAAACATTCAGCATTCAAAGTTTGGTCCTGTTATTTAAGCTTGAAGAATGATGCGTACTTCCAGCTATAACTAAAATCTAATGACATAGTCAGGACACTGAGACCTGCTTTGGTTGGTCATGGTTGAATTCACTGTAATCATTTTGTCTGTGCAGATTTCTTTCCTTGCCTTTGTGAGTTTGGGGCCATGCTGAGTCGTGGGAGAAAAACTCCCCGAAGATGAGAAACTAGAAGACAATTTTCCTGCCAGTGTTACACTGAAAGTGATGAGTGCTTCTAAAGTACAGCCTGCCCTCATAAATACCTCAGACAGGGGAAACACATTGTTGTCCTGTAATATAACGTGTCCAACATTTGATATCCACCAAAGAAATGACAGATTCAATGACACTTTCATGACAGATTTAGCTGTGTAGGTTTTTGTAATGTCTGTTTTGAAAATGATGCAATCAGTGAATTTTCCCAGTTAATTCTAACAAAATCAATCACTGATTTGGTTTTCCAATTATGAAGCTCACTAGCTGCTACATTTTAGCTGGTGTCATACAAGAGTTAAAGCTTTATTACCAAAAGTTCATTTGGGTTTCCACTAACACAGAGAGTAAAACTGGATATCTGGAAGGAAATAACTGCATGTAGAGACTGTAAATGTTACAACTGCAGACGCTCACGTTGGCTCATATTACATGTAAAGCTTCATACTATCCTGCAGCAATAATGAAAATAACTGGTGCTGAATGTGAACTTCGAACTGAATTTCTTTTGGAAAAATCAAGCGTTTGATTACAGTGAGAGTTTGAATTCATTATCAGTCTAACATCTGTCATCACATTGAAAACCACTTCAGTTCTCAACGGTGAGAAACCACAAAGCACATTTACTCAAATACTGCTTTTGGTACTTTACATTTAGATTTTTGCAGATATTATATATTTTAATTTTTGTCTATGGTCGTTAGCTTCTCTGCAGATAAAGATTACACTAACACAATACAATGACTAGCTCATAAAATAACCTAAAATGCTGCAACAACATTTAATCATAAATTACGGAACATGCTTCAGCTGATTGGAACTATATTTGATTTTTGAGGCCAGTGACAATCTTCTCCCATTGTGACCATTATATTTAGTAGACAGGACGTTTTAAAGATGAAAAATACATTTTTTTAAACTGTGTAACGGAGACATGTAGTTGGTGTCTCTGTACTCACGTTTCCTGTTACTTAACAGGCAACAGATAACAATTCACACACTGTACATATGCGTGATGGGCCAATATCAGCAGATATATGAGAGTGGACAATTTATCAAGACTTCTAAATTTGAAATTGCACATTTTCCTGCTAATACTTCCAAACGTTTTCACTCTATAAAAGTTTTTCAAATCTGGGTAATAAATGATCGTAATACTAATTCGGTGACTGACAATCATAAGCATAATAATTACATATTTTCCACAACTCAATTTCAACAACAAACCTTTCTCTAAAACATCAGGCCTGCCTGTTCAAAACAATAAGCTTCTCTCATTATGACACCATTACTGAATTAATTAAGATATTTTTTTATTTCATTTTTCTCTGGTTATTTGATTCTCTAGTTTCCTACTGAAACATCATTCATTCTGTAAGGCTACATAAGCACAAATTATTCCCATCTCTGCTTCACAGATTGTGCGGCCCATAATAAGCCTCGTTACAGCAGCAGCAGTCTTGTGTTGCCATCTTTGTAATAGATAGCTGCCGTGCTGCTTAAAAGCATCAGTTCCCTCCGGACAGAGACATGCAGCGGTCAAAACGTCAATTATCCTCTCAAATGTAAATCAATGCATCCTCTAAAATGATATCACGTCTAAAACAGACTCTCTCCTGTGTACCTCAGCGGGTGTCTGCTTTCCTCTTCATGTTGTCTGTAAGTTTGGTGATTTTAAACGGGAGAGGCGGTGACGGTAAACTAGCTAACCCCCCCATGCCCGCGAAAACATGCCCGGCGCGTGCCCTCCCTTACAGCAAGTGAGCAGCGCGCGCGGTGCTCTGTCAGTACACAGCGACCGTTAAATCCCGTTTTGCTCCGTTGACTGGAAGAAAGTGTCCAGAAATATCGAAAAAGATTTAAAATACTCGTAGCTGATGTTTCGCGACAGCCTTTATGAAAGCAACCTGCGGGAAAAGTCACCTGTGAAACTTTAAACATTCGTTCTTGTTGGTGGAAAGAGGCAAAAAAAATAGTCCACGAGCCGTAGCCAACGTTTCCACCATCTCACGTGCCTACTGTATCAAATAATGTTAATCAAACGAGTTCACCTGTCAAATGTAAGCACCGGTGTCCCGTCAGCCCTTCACGTGGTTCAAATTAGCCTATTGGTTGAAAAACGCAAAGAGTGGGCGATGTTGGAGTTGTAATAAGCCACATAATCCACAGTGAGGCGTTAAAATCGTGAGGTCAACGTCGAGATGGCCAATAATTCCAATTCTGATTAAAAGAAACGTTGTAATCCTGCAGGTAAAGTCCGTTTACAGAGTTCACGGCTGCTTTCAAGTCATCCAGGTTAATATTCGGCTCCGCGCCGTTCGCTTTTTCAAACCCATCCCCAGTTTAAATGTGTCAAATTTAAATGTGTGAAAAACTCTGAGTGTTTCTGAAGGTCTGCTGCGGCTGGACTGAGAGACCGGACCGACTGCCTTGGCGGATAGCTGGGGGGTGAGTGAGAGTGAGATGGAGGGATGGAGAGGAATCTTGATATCAGAGCAGAGCAGATAACTTTATGTCCTTTTTACAGCGCGAACAGCTCTGTCACATTTCAGGCACTGCTGTTCGTCCAGAGTTCACACCAACTGTAGGTATGCAGTGCATGGTAGACAGCCGATCACTCATTACGCATACTGTCTTGAATGTAAAGTCTTCTTAACCTTCCTTTACAGTCTTTTCTACGGTAGTTGCAATTACAGCCATACCTAAAAAGTTTCCTGTCAGTGTTTTTCTTCTGCAGCTTCTCAGAAATAGTTAGTAATTAAATCAATAATTCAATATTTTCATTTATCAAATTTCAGTGTTATCATATCATGATGATAAGAGTGTATTCATTCTGCAAATTTAAGTTGTCTTAAAAATGATTCCAAGCAAGCTGTAATTAAAGGAATAATTAAACATTTTTCGGGAAACACGCTTGTTTGTTTTCTTGCAGAGTTAGACAAGAAGGTCAATGCCACTCTGATATCTGTCCATTAAATATGCAGCCACAGCCAGAGGGAAATTAGCTTTTCTTAGCTTCAAAGACATGGGTGAGCCATTTCCCCTTGTTTCCCACTTAATGCTAAACTAAGCTAACCACCTGCTGGCTCCGGTGTCATATCCAGCATAAAGATGAGTGGTAATGATCTTCACATCCAACCCTTAGGAAGAAAGCCAATAAGCAGATTTCCCATACTGACAAATTCATTCTTTAGTTGCAGAAAAAAAATAGCTCTCAAAATTAGAATTTTACATATATAAAGAGTTTGGTCTCACTTATGTATAACTGGTCTCATATAAACTGAAGTGTTTTTTGCTACATTTGCCATATCATGATTAAAATATGACATTTGCAACCAAAGTGCATCACAGATCGAAATCATAGCGTTCAGTTGTCAGGTACAGCTCTTCAGCTTGCAAACAAGTCTGCTGTGCCTCTCACCGGTACACCGGTATATTCATCCATACTGCCTCCCCCCTCACCGTTCTTTCTATTTTTTTCTGAGTTTTTGAGGTTCCCCTGCAGTCTGTTTAGGACTCACCTTTACAGACAAGTCATCACAAACAGAATCGCAAAAAGCATCCATCATGCCTTCCTTTCTTTCTCAAAACTCAAGAGCTTTGAGAATATGAAAAGCTGTTGTTATGATGGCTGTTCTGTAAAGGTAGGAAATTGCCAGGATAGGATATTTTGACATCCCTAGGAGGTGTTATTGTGTTGTGACTCTAAGTCATTTAAGTAGCCAGTAAGCTTCACCCAGGAGACGGAGGAGGATTTCCAGTCCAGAGTTGAAAAATAAGCTTGACGACACAGGATGCCACACTGCAGGACACTCTGGATGACAAAAGAGACTGATAAACAGAGTTTTGTTTCACACACCAACACATAGTGTAAATATTCACCACCTTTAACTGAACAACAAAAACAAAGCGCAGACTGGCCGACTGGACAGACCGATGCAGCTCCTGAGGAAAGCCAACAGAGCTTATCTGGTCCAAGAGGCAGCTGCCATGAGGAAGTAAGACACTGACATGGCAAAGCTGGTTAGTAATATCACACACACACCTCTCCGATTTATTGGAGATTACTCTCATCCAGGGAATATTTGGTCACACTTTCACGTCTATTTTAGCATGTAGGGAGAGGCACTAGGTTACAGGCTTGCTAACATTAGAGTTAGGATTAGTCATGTTTCCAGGTCTGCACAGAAACGTAACACTGTCCTGTGGTGTATGCCTTTTTTGTTCACAGTTATATGTGTGAGGTTAAAAGCCCTCCAAGTTTTCTTTTAAGGTTCAAACAAGACTTTGTTTATATCTTCAGTGAAGCAAAAACAAGAGATGTCTCCTGTCTCGTGTGAGTGTGTGTGCACACACTCACAGCCGGCGTGCCCTGTGAGTGAATGAACAAACACTCAGCATGACAAGAGAACTGACACATCAAACTGCAGCCGTGAGATGTCCAATCCCCCTCTCGCTCTTGTTATTACCTTCTCATTTCTTGTTGTCTCAACCTGTGAAAGACAGCCAAGGTTGTCTTTCCTGTTTGTTTTCAATTGCCGCTAAATGTTGCCTGACTGGTCTGGTCAATTTTTTCACACCCTTGTTGTCTATTCTTGCACTGCACGTCTTTCATTTCCTGTGTACGTCTTCCTCTGCCCTCTCTCTCCCTGAGCAAAACCCTGCTGAGAGTTTAATTGGAATTACCGTACACGTACAATGCTTAATACATAATGCATGGCCAAGCATTCTTTTATCATTTAAATCATAAAGCTTCTTTGGAATGCCAGACAACACACACAACTATCTTCTTTCCTCCTTCTCTCATCCTTTTCTCTCCTTCCCTCAGGCTCCACTTCCCATCTCTCCATCCTAGCTGTCCCTGGGCCTTAGTGGTGCACCAAAGTGAGTGCGCACACACACACACAACATCAAACAGGTCTTGCTTACAGCCCATATGATTGAAAGTGACAGAAGAAGAGGCTGTGGAGCCAAAAAAATAAAAATAAGAGTGGGCTGTGACGCACATGAGCAAATACAAATACACATGCACACAGTGAGCAAATCAGGGAACAACGCTCTGAGTTGCAAGCAAACAAAGCTAGATTATTAGGTCCAATACGGCACAAAAGCTGCAAACAAGACCACTTCAACAAGCAATTAGTCACATAATCATTCAAACGTACACACATCTTTTGTCTTTTGTTGTACACTACTGGTCAGATGGAAAAGGAGCATGTGATTCTTTGAAGAGGCAATGGCAGAGCAGATCTGTTAAACCTTGGCTTTCTACATATGCTGTAGTAAGTGTGTAGTAAGAGAAATACTTAGCATTTATAGAGTTTGGGGGGCACTGACATGGAAAACACAGTGTGTTTATCTTCTGTAATGTGAGCTTCAGTTGTTAGCATGTCCAGCTAACTAGCTTGCTCCAACAGTAGTCCCCTAGAGTTACTTCCGTGGCAAAGACTTAGCATATCATTGATCAACTAATTAGACTGCAGGGTTACAAGTTGCATTAAAAAAGCCCCATCCACAACTAACACATCCACTCTGAAGTATTTTCAAAGGCGTTATATAAGAGAAGTTAAACCACTTGAAGCATTTTGAATAGAAAAATCTGTCACAGTGGAAATGATGGCTGTTTAACAGGTATCCCCTTCGCCCCAAAAGCTAATCACCAGCTTTACAACAGCCAAACGTTTCTTGTCCATCGTGGTGGCATCCTGGATTGAGCCCTGAAAGATGACGCTGCTTTGAAGCCTTGTGCATGCGTATTAAAAGCATAAGCAGTGGGAAAAAGACATATCAAACTTTATTTCTAGGCAAAGTCAACAAATTTTTCCACCATTGTTACTAGATTTGATTGCCGATTCAAAACAAGCATGTCCTGGTGACCACTGAAAGTGAAATTACAGCTCTCCAAAATAACTGCCAGTGCTGTTACCAAGATGGCTGCTGAGTGGTGAGACTTGCTTGGAAGAACTTTGGTATGCCCTCACTGTGTGGCCACTGGTCTAAATTCTATCAATATTTAGTGCTAACATTAGCCTTTCTGTCCTGCTCTTTACAAGATTAGGGGATGTTTACACTCCACAACACCAGCAAATGTGTTGTGGAGTGTAAAGTTTTTCTACGTGAACAATCAACTGGTGAGGATGCTAACTTTTTACCCGGGGGATGTGGCTTTAGCCTCAGTCTTTTAATACGATTTCATGTATGCGGACATCAAGCGCAGGCCTACATTTATAAACCTCAGTTCTCAATTTAAAACAAGTCAGCTGCAAACATAAAAGGTCAACCAGGAATGACATTTCAACAAATTAATGGAATCAATGTTGGCTAAATTAGCTAGCTAGCCACAGCTGATAAAATCTGCTGGGAAAGTAATCATTTCAGGTGGAGAAACTGAAGGTCACTGGCTACAAATGAGTTGCCTGCTTTTTTGGTTGGTAAATCTGCCATCAATATCATTGCAAACTGCATCTATGTCATGCAGGAGCTGAAAACCTGACAGGCATAGTCACAGTAACTTGGGGGGGGGAGCAGAAAAGGAAGGAGACGAAAGGTAGAAATGAGGGGAGGGAGAGAGTTTCAGTGAAAAAAAAAATAAAAAGCCTGCACTGCATTTTCCTGCATCATTAAGGACAGTGCAACGTCTTCTTCATTACCTGCTTTCGTGACTACTTCTTTGTCTCCCTTTCAAGGCAGATACTCTACTCCCACTCCTTTTCTCGGTTCTTCTGTTTTATTACGCCCACTGTGGTCTCCTCCACAGCGAAGCAAGACACCGTAAAAGTGAAGCAAAATGAACACATATCTCACACTACAGCTAAATAAATTACTCTCTCTCATTTACTCCTTGTGTCAAGTGGTTTTCTATAACACCATTTTAATTAAAAACTAATCTTGAGAAATAATCTTTTTTTTATTGTGATCTCATGGGCATCTTTTTTATGAAGAAAAAAATACGTGTTGATACCGTAGAAAACAATGTGCACAGTAATTTGTGACATCAGATAGGGAGCAGAGAGTCAGGGAACACACACTGGTGGGGCAGTGCTTGACGATAAGACCTGCCAGTCACTCAGAGTGGCATGTTATTTTCGTGTATTAAATCAGGAGCGCTGCTGTTTGCAGAATTGATAAATATACGGTATATTGTGACCAAAATTAACCTCAGGCGTTTAAATATAGACATAAAAAAGCAGGTAAATATATGGAGAGTGACATTTAGGAAACCTTTCCATGTGTGTTTTTAATGATAATTTGTCTGCTATATTGGAGTGAAGAAAACTGTGACACAAGAGCAAACCTCGATGAAACAACAGTTAATTAAGTTAGTTAAGCTTCCTCAGAACACTCACTCGAAGTCCTGATCGACCAAGCTGAACTAAAATCAATTATTTCTGATTCCATTCGATAAGATCTACTGATCTGCTAATGGCTAGCTGTTGACAAGTCCCGGCTAAGCCTCAGAGTGTTTTGCTCTTACCTCGCATGTTAAAGGGTCAGTTCACCCAAATTACAAAATAACATTTACCAACCCCAAGTGGTGTCAAACCACACAGGTTATTTTGGTTTAATTTGTCCAGGTTTTGAGACATCGGAAATACTTTGTAAAGCTGTTGATTGCAAGGCCTGTGAACAATTCAGAGTAACTGTATCAGACATTTGCAATGCTTGGTGTGACCTATCCCTTGTCTGGAAAAGCACAGCTCCCTTGTTCATTTCAATGACACCAGTCTGGTGACGCAGCAAGGGTGCCACTGCAGACTGATCCGCCAAAAAAATAAAAAAATAAGTTGAACCTCACTCAACTTTTGCTAAATTGATACCTCATCTAACAAAGAGCTGCTGTGGCCAATCAAATACCTTCAAGCACACATTCCTGGCAGACTGCATCATAATGTGAATGATATATTTCTATCCTTAACCTCATGATTGTCGGAACAATAGTTTAAATAGTTTCAGCCGTGATTACTTACCAGACTTGTAAAATCCTTCATTAGTGTTTTAAACTGCTGTTCAGTGTGTTTTTACATCTCATACGCCTTCAAACTCATTGATCTGTCACTCAAACCTGACTTCCTGATAATTAGACATGATCAG
>JAQQZW010000023.1:848036-859320 GCA_029814745.1 Zanclus cornutus | reverse complement strand
CACACACACACACACACACACACACACACACACACACACTCACACACACACGGGCACACCCTGACTGACACACGGACACATGCACACACACACGGGCACACACGGACGGACACACATGCACACACAGACACACACACACACACACACGGACGGACACACTACATCCACAGCGGTCTGTTTCCTGTAACAACCGACATTTCTTCAGGCAGCAGTCTCCCTTTGAGTCTCCACGGCAACCGTGACCATCAACTTTTGTCCTCGATGTTGCCGTGGCAGCATGAAGCGGCCTTCAGATGGAGCATCAGCTGAAAGCCAGGAGGACGGAGCTCAAGAGTTTTATTTAGAAAAACGTGGACAAAATAAATAAATCACTGATCGTCATGGAGACTTCAGGGCTCCTGAAATCAAAATGATTTGACACAAACTGTCTCTGAAATGCAGAAGCTCCTCAGAAACAAAACAGAACTTGAACAGCCAATCAGAGAACCACATGCAAATGACCACTAAGGTCCTGAGCTGGTCATGACATCAGAGTCCAGCCTGATGCCTGCTGGTCCTAATTCTGCTGTGACATCATCAGTCAGCTGGCCGGGTTCCCTCTCAGCCCCAGAGGAACCAGCCTCGGCATGGGCCTCCAGGCCACGCCCCCCTCCCTGCTCCCCCCCCGTCCTCCTTCCCCTCTTGCCGTTCTGTCACTGCTGGCGGGGTCCGCCACCTTGGCCCCGCCCACCTTCATCTGTAGCAGAGGGGGAGGAGCCAGGGTACCCCCAGCAGTGTTTCCATCAGCAGGTCCAGGCGACGGTCCACCCTGTGTCTCCGCCGTCTCTATGGTGATGCTGTCCTCAGAGTCCGAGTCCAGCTGCAGGAGCCAGGGGCTGTGGGCGTGGCCCTCATCCCGCTGCCCCACCTCAGAGAACGGTTTCCCTGGTAATGGGACCCCTGCTATCGTCACCGTGGTGACAGCCTGCTGGTTGAGGAAGACGATCTCGTTGAGGAGGGAGGTCAGACTCTCGTCAGGCTCCCCTCTGCTCACTTCCTGCCGCTCCTCAGCCTGACGAGCGGCGCCGGGACCCGGGCACCGGCAGGACGACGGGCCCCGAGCGGAGGGTGCTGACAATGATGAGGAGGAGGGAGTGGTGTCAGTCAGGGAAGAAGACTGGTCCGGTCTGATCCGGTCTGATCCAGCAGAGTCCGCTGAGGGAGGATGAGGAGAAGGAGGATGAGGAGGAGGAGGAGGAGGGGGCTGACCTGCTGCGACCTGCTGGAGTGGCTGCTGTTGCTGTGTTTGCTGTTGTTGTGTTTGCTGTTGTTGTTGTGTAGTTGATGGCTGAACCAGCTGCAGCAGGTTGTTCAGGTTTGTGGCTGTAAACAGCAAATAAAACAACAAATGAATTTCAACTGACTACTGTAAACAAACTGTGTTTACCAACAACAGTTTCCTGAAGTGTTCCTGAGCTCATGCAGTAACTTCCTTCATCCAATCATGTGTTCACAGAGTGGTGAACTCGCTCCATCCTCGCTTGTGAGCGGCTGAGCCTTTGTTTTACACGGCGTCCCAGATTCTTTCAGAGTCGCGGTTGTATTTTTTTGTGATTTATCTTCAGTTAAATTCTGTCAGAGCTGTTTCAAGATAGACGAGATAAGACAAAATTATGGTTTTAGATTTGAAAATTGACCATCTGGATTTTCTTCCTCCTTCACATGGAAATGGAAGAAATGTGGTTCCAGGCTCACAGAGTGAGTTGCTGTCTCAGGCCAACAGCCAACTGCTTCTCCACTTGATCTTCTTCTTCAGGCTGCACTTGAGTTAATGCTGACTGAAGTTTGGTTCACACAGAGTCTCAGTAACTTTAAATAAATAATTATCAGGTTTGTAGGAAGCAAACACTGAGACACAGAAGAGGGAACCTCGGCTCTCTGAATATGAAGACAACAGCAGTTCTCCTGCATCAGTTTGTAACCGTTCATGATTGGTTGGAATATTCCTGATATACTGTATTAGGAACACTGAGAGTGTGTGATTGGTTGCGAGTTAAAAACGAGACCGGATGCAAAAACTCTTACACCAGCATGAAGACGCTATGATACAAAGAAGCTACGTTAAACAGGTAGAACTGCTGTCGACCTTCACCTCACCTGTCCAGGCCTGTTCCCTCACATGCAGGGACTCCGTCATTAACCTGCCTGGTTACACACACGCTCCGTGTGCACAGGTCGACCTGCTCTACCTCGTTTATCTTCACATGCTGAAATGTACTTTCTGATCATCACTAACACGTGCAGGCGATGCACTGATTGTGTGATTAACACAGTTTCCTTCAGTGATGACGCTGTAGTTCAGTGTGAAAAAGTGAACAGTTTGGGTGACATGTTTTTACAAAGCTAGCGCTGCTGCTAGCCGGCTAATCAGCATGTTTGGTGCAGGCTGCCCACTAGTGGTTGTGGGAGCTGTTAAAATATATTCTAATATATAATATATTCTAATAACATACTTTGGCGGGAGGTTGGCTCGCTCTGAGTCTTAGCTTTATTCCTCATCGTGGTTTTCAGATTTGACAATTAGTGCGTAGGTGGAATCACATTTTGTCAAAACGAAGCAGGTAAATAAACAGCAGGTTGATGAACGAGCTTTGCAGCGTTTTTCTCTTTGCTGTTGAAAGATCTTACTGTTGTTGTTGTGTGCTTACATTCTACTACAGTAAAGTAGACGAGCTAGTAAGGCTGCCAACCAGCAGCCTCCTGACTCTCACCTTGCAGCTCGTCGCAGTCTGACGAAAGTCTTCTCTGTCGTCAACAACAGTAACTGAAGCAGGGACCAAGTTACAGAATCTGTGACTGCAGCTTTTTAATTCTTTGGTGTTTCTGCTGGATTTTTGCCAGTTATTTGGATATAATGAGCTTGCAGGGGATGCAGATCTCACTAAATGTTGAAAATCTCTCTCTGACAAGTCGGCTGTCTGAAACCTGCCTGTGTTTTAAACCTACATTTTGTACCTGTTGCCTTGAATGTATAAATGTAGGAACGATGTCTGTCTCTCTCTCTCTCTCTGCAGTGGAGGGCAGACAGGCGGCATGACAGAGGAGAAATGTCCCCAGCTGGTGGACTACTTTGTAGTGGCAGGTCTCGACCCTGCGGGGCCCTGGAGGCCCCTGGACGAAGATGGCAAGACCTCCACCAACTCTTCCTCGACGCCTTCCTCCTCTTCCTCTGCTTCGGCGGGCCGATCGGTGGAGTCGGTGACGGACCTGGCGGTGATCGCCCGGGGGCTCGGGGAGGAGGTGCCGGAGGGCTTCACCTGCATCGAGAAGACGCTGGGCGGTCACTCGGCCGAGCTGAGCGCCGGCCTCATCAACAACCCGCACCTGTACCTGTGCTACCGCCGAGGACGCGACAAACCGCCCATACTGGACATGGGGTGAGACGGTGGTTAAAGTTATTACACTGATGACTCTCCAGAGCAGCAGAATCCTTCTTCATTAAATCTTAAACCACTTGGCAGCATTTTACCGTCTGATAAACCTTCAAACTCTCAAACGTCAAACCGAATCTGGACTCACTGGGTCGTATTTAGTCGACTCAGCAGGAAGCAACACGCTCGCGTCAGCTTTGTGCTGTTTGGTCTGAACATCTGCTAACAGCAGACCTCCAGAGCGCCGGAGTCTCACCGGCATGCTCACTGTGTGCATGCTGACAGGCTGACGTTACAGTAGAACACAAGCCAAGTGTGAGATGTCCTAAAAGAGCCACCGTACGCAGGATAGCGCTGCGATTGTCTCATGTTACAGTAATTACCAGCTCTGACCCTTCGTGTCACCCAGTGGGAACTTTAAATGTGTAACTGAGATACATTTGACGTTATGCTAAATAACTCAAAGTGCCTGCAGAGTAAACAAACAGGGACGCCTCACATTAACCGGAGTGTGTTGTTCAAGGTGATTAAACCCAAATTAAATAGACGGGACGTTCTCTTGCCAATCTGCAGTCATTCAACCTGTGAGTTGTCTCCAAACGTGGGAGTCTTCACTATCTTTAGTGTCCGTCCACGCGCAGGCAGAACATTCATGCAGATTTCACATAAAACAACTTTCACTCGTTTATTTTCAAATTTTAACTTCAGACGTGATGGTTGCCAGAATTCAATGTTTATTAAGATGAGATCTGCCAAAGTCACGAATCAGCTGACGTTTTCGTCTACAGAACATCAGAAAACAGCCCAAAGTCTGAAGATTTTTAATGTGCTGTAATATTTAAACAAGAAAAAGCAGTGACTCCTGTTCGCAGCTCTCTCTGGAGTTTGGTGGTTTCATGGAGCCATGAAATGATTTTGGTATTTTAGTTTGGAATTTAATCAACAGAAAAGATAAAAAAAACTGCTGACTGATTTTCTGACTAATCGTTGCTTCTCTGGTCAGTTTCTTTAAATATTTTACGTTTACAGAAGGTTAAAAAAGATGGAAGTTGGAGTTGCACAAAGTCACTGCTGCAGAACCAAACTAAGCAGCCTCAGTTTCTGTCACTGACAGCTTTAACTTCTCAAAGATGGTGAGATGTTTGAGGATAATCTGCTGCTCTCTGGCTGCAGATGTGATTACTTCAGTGAAATGACAGTAAGAAGGTTAGTGATGGAACATGGAGTCAACAGAACAGACAGTCTTTGTGTGGTTTCTTTTATCAGATTGGAGATATTTTCCCTCCGTCTGTGTCTCTGCTCTGAGTGCAGGTCGCATTGAAGAACTATAGTGTTGTTATAATTAATGATAAACACAGCTGCATGTTATGTAAATTATTCTGCTGTTTTAATTAGAAATGAATAGAAGCCATCACAGCACCACTCTCATGCAGAAATTGGCTGTAGTGCGTTTATCTCACGTGATGCATACCACAGTTTAAGCTTATATAACAGAGGATTATGTAACGCAGTGGGCAGACTGAGTCGTGTTCTGGACTCGTCACCATCGCACAGACTCCTCTCTATTGTTTCTCTCACGCTTAACTATGTAATTACTCTGGATTACACTCGTTTGGAGGATAATGAGGAAAATCCTCTTACATTAGACATCAGATTATATCTTTTGCTCTGTCGTAGCTGACGGGCAGCGAGCAGGTAGGGAGCCAGTGAGTTTCTGAGGGTGATTTTTGAGTTCATGTCACAGAGTCATGCCAGGATTTGATCAGACACTGGGAGAGCTGTGAGGACAGGGACCGGTACATGAAAACCAATTCAAGTTTTGTGGTTTGGCTGCATTAAGCCACTGATCAACACGGTCAGCACCTGCGACGCTGCTTCTAACACACAGCTCATGATGGATATTGAGGAGCTGAGCTCTCAGCACCAAACTGCTGCAATTTTCAAAAATCGTTTGCTTTCTAAAGTCTTTACGGTCACAATTGTTGAATTATTTTCACAAACCTTATCAGCACAATGATGAGATCAGCGTTTTAATGCAGTTAAATAATCACCATGAAGCTGTCTGTGTGCTTCAGACCCACCAGAGAAACATTTCAGCACAGACGTTCGGATTTCTTCAACCTCGCTTGGTCAAATTCACAGACTTCAGGAAACTGTTTGCCCACTTTGAACTTTATGCACAAAAACATGAACAAACTGGACACTTAAGCGCATCACTTCCTGTGCTGCTGGGATGAGAGATGGTTTCATTCGCCTGCAGTGATAAATAAAGTGGCAGCTTCTGGGGCTGAAAACTGAAGGCGTGACAGAAGTGCCAAAAACTGCAGTTCCTGCAAAAGCACGTCACTCCCCATAGAGCCCCATAATAATCTCTCCAGAGCTAATTTACCTGTTGATGACAGCTGAATTTTTGAGTAACTCCCTTGTTTGACTTATTTTAAGACTTAAAGTTGTGCATTATTAATGGTGTTGCCATTTTGATTGACAGCCATTCCCTGGGGGGGGGCAGCATCACACCCCCTCTGCTAGGCGTCACACAGTCATTGGTAGCAATGCGTATCCTCAGTAGCTTCACCTCCTCATCCAAATATGGTCACTTCTGTCTCCAAGAGACCAAAGTGGCCATAATGCCAAAGTAAAGGCTTAAAAACTTCCACAAACCAACAGCTGATGTCACGGTGGCTCCGTCCACCTTCTGATTTACATTTGGATTAATGTGTGTAAAAACATCCTGCAGGGTTCTGTATGAGGGGAAGGAGCAGCTGAAGCAGGGCTGGTACGTCATCGAGACGACACCCTACAGCCGCTCGGCCAGCCTGAGCTCCGGCGGCGGCCCCACGGCTCACCGCGTGTTCCTGACGTACCGGCGGGCTCTGGACTCACAGGGCCTCCACACGCTGGGCGTCACCGACATCGCCCTGCTGCTGCCCAGCAAAGGAGAGGTCGCCCCGCACACCTTCTGCCGCGTCGACAAGAACCTCAACACCGGCATGGTGAGCTCCAGGCTGCAGAGCTCCAGCTCTGGATTGTCTTTCTTTGTTAATGTGATTAAACACAAAATTTTCAAAAATAAAAGCATGAGGGAAATGTTTTCATTATTGATATCTGTCCTCTAATGACCGACATATTAAAGCAAAGTTATAGTTCAGCATAATGAACATCGTTCCATTAATACCAGAATTTTGTAATAAGTCAGTTTACTCATTGTGTTGTTCGCTGAGCTGCTATAAATGAGACACTTCCTGCAGATGTTTCAAAATAAAAGTCTTTGAGGGAAGTAAAGGGATTCGAGCTGCAAATTAAAAAGACTCTACGGAAGAAGCTGAGAAAGAACCGCCTCCAGTTTGAACATCTTCAGCATCCAAAGGCTGCAGCTGAAAATGAGCTGGTTAGAACTGCTACATTCACAGAAATGATGATTAATGTGTGCCGTGCTTTAAAATAAGAAAGCAAAATGAAAGTAGAGAGGAAATGGCGAGCTGTCCTGTCAGAGATAGATTAACACCTGTTTGAGAATTTATAGAAGGCTTTTTTCTCTAAGTTCCTTCTGTAAAATATGAGGAACGCTGATGTTTTGATGAAATATGCTCCTCTGTATTATTTTGTGTTTTTATGGTGGACTCTGCTTGTGTCTGTCTCCAGTGTGGTCCAGCTCTGTATGTGTGCTACAAGAGAGCTGTGGCCAAAGCCAACGCGCTGGTCTACAAGTCCAGTGAGTATCTGTGTCTCTTCTGCACTTCACACTGCTGTTATCAGGACGAAACCACTGAGGTTAAAGCAAACAATCTCAAAATTCTGCCCGTCACAGAGCAAATAAGTTACCATAACCAGTTAATGAGAAGATGGAAAAAAGCTGAAATATTCCTTAAAGGAAATTAATTTCAGTTTTCTAAATTTTCTCTTGATTTTTATCATATTAGTTTTTGATCAGTGTAAGATTTTTTTCATTTAGTAAAATTTTGAACAATGATGCTAAATGTTGTGTGTGAGCATCTTACAGCTGAGAAAGACGTTCTCGTACCTTTAACTTTTGGCAGCTCCTCGTGTGCAGACTTCAGCTCAGGAAGTCCTCACTGGGCTAACAGAAGCAACTTATGGGAAATCATAACAGAGACGAATGCAGAATTCATAGGATTTTAAATATTTCCGCAGGTCTGATCAGCCGGTACCCAGAGGAGGACCTGGAGGCGTTTCCTCTGCCGGAGCCGGTGCCCGTCTTCTGTCTGCCGATGGGTGTCACCGTGGAGAGCTGGCCTCTGAACACCAAGTACCAGCTGCCCGTCTTCTCCACCTTCGTCCTCACCTCCGCCTGCGGGGACAAGGTCAGGGAAGCAACCGCACAAACATACACACACAAAATATTTAATGTCTTCACACCGTTTTTCCCCGTCTCCTCCCTCTCGCTCCTCTCCCGACACTTTTCCATCTCACTCGGTTAATTAAAGGTTTATTTTGAACAAACCTGAGTTGGTGATTGTGCAAACGGTGGAAAGTCTCACCGAGACAGTTTTGGTTAGTTTTATTTTGTTTTTACGATCATCTGAAAGGTAAAATTAGTATTTCTGTCAGTGGAGTCTGGTGGCTTTGACAGAGCGATTTAGTGGCTGTGTCTGTTTAAACCAAAGGATCTTAGTCTTTGACGATGAGGGTTCTCTCTGCACAGATCCTTCTCATACTGTCGTCATACACTTGGAGTAACAGTCTGAGTCCGTCAGGGGCGACAACAAGCGCCTTTAGAGTCGATATTGACGATGCACGGTCGCCCAGACGGATGAGATTGCAGCTTGTTTCACGGCCGCCGGCTGCAGCGCTCTCACTCAATGCTGGACTAGTTTCAAAAACTGCAGTCTATTCGTTACATAGACACAGAAACATGGATCCATTTGAAATCATACCAGTTTCTCTTTTAGAATAACAGTAATTAGTCTGTAGTCATACGTGCTAAAGCTCAGACGTTCTCCTGTGCTTGGAGCTCGGCCCGTCTGTGCTCACTCCCCTGCTCTCCCCGCAGGTTTACGGAGCAGCCATCCAGTTCTACGAGTCGTTCTCCCGGGAGCTGCTGTCGGAGCGGCAGAGCGTGAGGCTCGGGCTGCTCAGCGTGGTCGATCGGCGGCCGATCACCAACCGCACCCTGCAGGTGAAGAAGAGCATCTGCGTCCTCTCCCACTGGCCCTTCTTCACCGTCTTCCAGAAGTTCCTCACCTTCGTCTACAGATACTCCATCTCCGGACCCCACGTCCTGCCGCTGGAGAAGTCAGTGCACCATGTGGTTCACATGCTGTTGTTTAGCCTCAGCTATTCCATTCAGATCTGCTGCAGTCTGCTGTTGGCATAACGCCGTTCATTTATGACTTAGTTAGCACATAGAGGAACACCACAGCATGAACTTGGTCCAATGAGACGTTCTGATTTAATTCTTAAAGGTTTTTTTATCAGTGAAAGCATCGTCTTCTTTGGAGTCGAGGCTTTTCCGAGTCTCCAGATGCCGTCAAATGAGAATAACAAGCTTTTCCCATCCTGACAAATTAAACATTGTGTGATGAAAATCTTAATATTTATCTCACTTTAATCACATTCCTTTGTTATTTTACACCTTTTTGACTTGTTATTAATACTTGATTTTATTGATACTGATTTTGTGTTTCACTCTGCAGACACATTTCCAGCTTCATGCACAACGTCCAGTTTCCATCCACGCAGCGGCCGCGCATCCTCGTTCAGGTAAAGACCTCATGTGATGTATGGTCCTCGTCAGGTCATCAAGAATAACACATGACTTTTGAAGTGTGGCAGTGGTGGAAACAGGAACCTCTAAAGAGACACAACAAAGTCCAAAAACGCTGAGAAAAAAGAGTTTTTACAAGATTGGAGGGTAAAAAGTGAAGACGGGCGGCTGCACTGAGACATTCGCTCTGAGCCGCTTCATTGAGGATAAATCCTCAGTGCAGGAACACCTGAATGTGTGTGTGCAGCCTCATGAAATGCCAGGAGGGAAACGTCACACACAGCTTGCTGTTCTTCAGTTAATTCCTTTAATTTAGCGACTGGGTGAATTCTCAGCTTGTCGTCTTGTTTGTTAGCGATAGCTTGTGCCACGTTTGAGCGCTCTGGATGATGGAGAATCTTTTGGCCTGTTTAAAAAGCGTCTGTCTGTTAGATGTGGATGATAACGATGTATGTTCACCACATGTCAGTGTGCTCACCGTTAGCTTGAAGCCTCGGCTCATCTTTAGTCTTCTTCTGCTGAAGTCCAGTCTGACGTTTCTCTGTCGGTGGCAGAAATTCTGCTTAATGTCACATGTTGTTCTTTGAACATCTCTCAGGAAACTTCACTGGGTTGTGTTAAGGAACGCGTGGAGACGGGAAACGCGCGCTGATGACCGGTGACAGTTGCTGCCTGATACACAAAGGCAAACTTTGAAACAACTGACGTCACGCTTTTCTGATTTTTGTCCCACACGCCCACCTGTGTACCAGTGCACCTGTTCATAGAAAGAGGATCAGAGGAAGCCAGCTCAGAATCTTATTGCCTCTGACTTTAATCCTCCACTTCCTCCTTCAACAGGATGTAGGCGGTGACCCGGTCGCAGCCTCAACCGGGTAATTTTACCCAATCAGAAGCTGTCAATCTATTGATTGTTTCTAATTAGCAGGGAAATATCTTGACATAATTCTTGTGCTAAGATAAAATTCAGGTGTGATTTCAGTCACTGAAGGCTGAGCTGCATGCGGGCGGATCATTGTGTCACACCAGAGGCAACAATTGCTGTTAGTTTAAGAGGCTTGTTTGTGTCGAGGTTAAATAAAGAAGTTAATTGTGCAGCTGTTTTCTCTAACTGTTGTTCAAATGAAACGTCCTGCTTGAGCCAAAAAATCTTAAACTTTAAAGATAAATTCTGGTCAGTTATAACAAGGTTTTACTCACCAGCTTCAGCTCTTTAACAGCTGAGTCCTCACTGACATTAACAAGAAGAAGGATTATCGACACATTTACAGTTTCACTCAAGTATGAAACCGATTGATTTGAAAGTGAAAACTCTGTCAGGTAACAGACGTTTGAGTTCCTTTCTCTTTAACTGGTTTAGATCAACTGTATTTGTTTAAATCTCCCTGAGGCCACTTCACTTTATTACCATCTCTCAGGAATAAAACTGTTGAGTAAAGTCTTTTTAAAACTGAAGGAACAATGAGTGAATGGGTGAAAAAACAAGTCCCATGTTGTAAATTTTAATTGTAAATTACCTCTTAATTCACTTAGAAGTTCAAACTCACCCCTGTGTGCTTGTGTGTGTTCTGAATAACTGCCTGTATCCTCCAGCTCTCTCCGTATGACAACCTGCTGCTGTGCCAGCCGGTCTCTTCTCCACTCCCACTCAGGTCAGTTCACTGCTGCGCTGCTGCCGGGCCTCTCGTCACATTCCTGCTAAAATCATGAAATATTCCAACAAAATCAGAGATCGGTTCTGCTCATTGATCAAGAACATTGTCAGCAGTGGTCTAATACGCTCGGAGATGTGAAAGAAATAGTTTCCATGCGTGGTGTAAAGAATATGTCGAATCCTCTGACACTTGACAAACACATATCTATTTATAGCTCAGATTTGACCATATGGCTGACCGGTGTTTACATGTTAACACACACACCTTAATAAAGGAACACGTGTTTCTGTGAAAATCATGAAAATTAACCTGAACACACAGTTAATGTCCTCATTCTGTAGGAAAGGATGTATTTTTGCTGTTTTTTAAAACAAAATAAACTGACAGGCGTTCTGTTCGTGTGTGTGTGTGTGTGTGTGTGTGTGTGTGTGTGTGTGTGTGACAGCTGTGCGAGCTTCCTGAATCTGCTGCAGAACCTCTGTCCAGAAAAAGAT
>JAQQZW010000023.1:801129-813306 GCA_029814745.1 Zanclus cornutus | reverse complement strand
TACAGTCTATCCAATACAACTGCTCTGCCATAAGTCGACTTTTATGATGCCTTTAACATCCTGTTTTTGTTGACACTGTCATAGAGATGTTCATTAATTATGTTTTAGCTCTCAGATGTCATAGTTTGTTACTGGATTCTATTCAGTTGTGTTCAATATTCTGCCCCCCTCATGTATGTAAATGGGGAGGACACCTCCATATAAAGCCGTCCTGTTCAGCAGCACCTTTAACTGCAACTTCCAAAATATAAACATGCAACTGAATGAATATATTTCCAACAATGGCTACAAAAGCTGAACATCATAAACTTTGTAAAGGTAATAATTGTGGCGGAGCTGCTGTATTGAATTGCAATAGATGACACAGATGTACCTAATAAAGTGTGTTTTTCAGTCTTATAAAGCCGGCTTAAAAAATATCTGAACAAGATCCACATTTCATAATTACGAGATTTCATCTTCTGACAAACCTTGAAGATCTGTGCTGCTCACCTGCTCACGGCCGGATCACTGAAAGGGAAATTCTGGTGTTTTTAATCCTGGGCTCTGTTTTTCTATGTTCTGGTGTGCAAATGACTTGTACTCAGCTACAGATTTGTAGTTGTTCCAGTAGATCGCCTCAATGGGGAGCCACGACATAGCTGCAGTGACTGTCGTGTCATCCTTTGGGGCAACTACGAGTGTCTTTACTATGTTTTGCTGGATTTTTTAAGACTCGTCTTTCCATTATAACAGAAAGGAATATTCTTTGATAAAAAGGATTCAATAATGCTGTCAGACATCTGCAACCTGTGAGGGGCACAAAACCAGTTTCAGTGGACGAAGTAAAGACAGTCGTAGTGGCCCCAAAAGGATCACACTGCAGTCACGGCAGCCACGGCGCGGCTCCCCCTGGAGGCCATCTACTGAAACAATTACAAAACTTTCAGTAAGTGCCAGTCATTTGCACACCAACACATGTAAAAAAACATAGGGCCCAGGTTTAAAAGTACCAGAACTCCCTTTAAAGAGTAACTGAGCAGCAGGCTGACAGGCTGAAAAGCTGTTCCTCTTCTCTGGGTGGGAGTCTGACCACATCCAGCACGGATGGCCGTGGTTGGATGTGGTCAGAAATGTGCTCCTGTTGCAACCACACCCAGCAGTGATGTCACAGAGTACACCTGGAGTACACCTGGAGTACACCTGTACGTCACTGCAGCCAGGTGAGAAGTTACACCACCGGAGCTGTCGGGGGGGTTTAGTTACTCTTCAATAATTAATAAGCACAGCTGTTCAACACTGTAAGAAATAAAAATCCTTTTCATGGCACTGGTGACGTTGGCAACTACAGTTTCACTCTTCAGGTAACAGAGGCTCAGAGAGAAGCTGCCTGTGTTTTCACTTCTGTCAGAGGTTTAAAACAAAACCTGCTTAAGATTAAAATCAACATCAGTCTACAGGACAAGGATTTATTAAACTACTACACTATAATATTTAATAACATCTTTAATTTCTTTTATCTTCATACAGAAAAATGCTTAAATTTACCTCTTCCAAAGAATGACGTTCGTACATGCATGTTCCACATCAGGCCATCTATTCAACATTTATGCATTAAAGAACCCGTTTGAGCAACACTGAGCTCTAACAGATATTCCTGAAAAGTGTGTTAAGACTCCTAATCCATACGGAACATAAGTACACTGTTTAGTTTGAATGGCACATGTTTTAAATGGATCAAAATGAAACTGTGATGCTTAAAATGATTTTGAACGTGTCCTTGTTTGTTCCTCTGTCAGTGTTAATAATAAATCATGAAGTTTTCACATTAAGTCATCGACTACAGGACATCAGGACGTTCAATACATCCATTTTACAATAATGTAGTGAAGGGTTTTGTGCGTTTTAATATATTTTATCATGTCCCTTCTCTATTGGCTTTGCAGCTACTGTTCTGTTTTAAACAAATGTCTGTGCTGCTGGAGAACCTTCACTCAACCGGAAATAAAAAGGTCAGTTATGTTTCAGAAGGAGACAATGCTGCGTTTACTTCATATCTGAACAATTGTAACTCGGAGTTTCTGACATTTTGATTGCATTCATGTCAATTCAAGTCATAATTAAAACTGGGGAAGCTCCAATAAATCCAACTGGAGCTCGAGCATTATGGATTTTGTGTTATATTGTCAATACAAAGTATTTTAATCCTGTTCTGACCAACTCAGTTTTTAATCATACAACCGTCTCGATGAAAAGAAAGCAGCAGGGATTTTATAACCTGGTCACAGAGAATCCTTGGTTCTGATTGGCTAGGGGTCTTTTCTAATCCGATGTGATGTCCCCCCCAACATTCTAAAATGTTGCTGTTGAACAGCGATTGTCCAATCACAGCAGCCGTAGCTTAACACCCATAACTAGGTGCAGCGAATCCGTCCGTCTTTGGATTTCTGGCTCTAAAAAAGAGAATGAAGAGTTTTGGATCTTTGTTTTTAGATCCTTAATTCAACCATAAGAACTGAGTGGGTTCATCTGAGTGTTTACCTGCTAACGTTAACATGACTGGCTAACCAGCTCGTTACCGTACAGCAGTAACCTGGTGTCACTTCAACAATATTCGACATGATTCTGCCGTGTTAATTTCCCCTCGTGTGGATTAATAAAGTATGCTTTCTTTCTTTCTTTCTTTCTTTCTTTCTTTCTTTCTTTCTTTCTTCTTCTTCTTTCTAATCCGCCTCGGTACGAACCCCCCCGCTGTGTGGGAGGCCGTCCTGGGTGACACTTTGTCAGAGCTCAGGCTAACATTAGCATGTTTGTTTGGTCTTTACTGGATTTATGGAAGTTTATCTGAGATGACTAATCATGTTCAAATCTTTTTCTCTTGTAAAACTGAAAAATATTGTTTGAAATGTAAAAAATAAAGCATTAATCTAACATTTGTCAGGTTTCTCCAAGTAACTTCATTTCCTTTTCTAGTCATGGGTGCACATAGCTGGAGCTCAGGTGTGCATGCACAACAAGTTCAAGGTGCAACGTCAGTTATTAAAACGCCCCCTGCTGTCAACATCGGTATGTACAACAGCATTCACCAAACTACAGCCACTGGTTGCAGCTGCACCCCCTTGTGTAAGTTCTGTGCACTGCACACATGAGTGACGGAGACACTAAGAGGACGGCGAGGAAGGTGTTTATCGACTGTGATACGACTGGGGTGAGTATGAGACGCCACCTCCTGGCACTCAAGAGTATCTGACCTGCAACCGTCAGAACAATACTGCTCCTTTATTTCTTCTGCATGTATCAACAGGTGCGGACACGAACTCTACACCTGCAGCTAAGGAGCTACTTAGCAACAGCTGTTATTTCTAAATAAAATCTGGCAGTTGCTCTTTAAAAATTAGAAGCTGATTTGTCCATTTAAGCGGCCCTGCTTTAACTGGCTTTCATACAATCCCTCTGGCCAATCAGAAGTGAGTAATTCCCTCAGATCTGAGCTTTATACTGATAACACAGTGTTTATA
Source organism: Zanclus cornutus (assembly GCA_029814745.1). Taxonomy (NCBI): domain Eukaryota; kingdom Metazoa; phylum Chordata; class Actinopteri; order Acanthuriformes; family Zanclidae; genus Zanclus; species Zanclus cornutus. The sequence goes on along the minus strand of JAQQZW010000023.1, from coordinate 809,809 downwards.
TTGTATTTCAGCCTTTCTGTGATGTGAATGTCATGCTGATTAAACACATTTCAGAATCTAAAATAAAGATTCAAATAAAGATTTATCTTAAAGTCATGCGGACTGATGCCATCAAATACTCGTGAGATGATTATTGTCTAAATGATTTTGGTCTTTTTCTACATAGTTTCCTGTGAGAAGGCAGCAGAGGATTCAGAGGACTGATTAACTTTCACTGACCTGTCTGATGGGGGCGCTGCCTCCCCGGACAGCTCACGAGTCCAATGGACAAGAAAAATATTTCATTATTTGTTAATAGTTACTTGACTAGTTTCCTACATTTTCTCGCTCTAACTCAAAACTGTCAGTCTACATTTATGCTACTTTTAAAGGGCAGTCATCTCAAGTCTGATTAATTTAAGAGTTATTTTGAGTTTATTAGGGTTAAATTTAATCAAGTACAACCTGAGATCTACAGCTGCTGCCTTTAACGATTACTGCAGTGCATTTATATGAGTGTGGTACCACTGGACCTGCAGCATCGCTCCGTCCCGTTTCAGGGTTTGAGGCCTCCGAAGCACATGTACTTGACTTCCAGGTACTCTTTGATGCCGTACTTGGAGCCTTCGCAGCACAGTCCCGACTGTTTGACCCCGCCGAATGAGGCCTCCGGGGTGGACAGGAGACCCTCGTTGATTCCAACTATCCCCACCTCCAACGCCTCCGCCACCCGCCAGATCTGACTCACGTCCTGCGAGTAGCAGTAACCTGAGGACCGACACACGGAGCCTGTCAGCGTTTAAACCAGGGTTTTAACGCTTCAGCTCCTCCACGGCTGAAAATGTCATAACGGGTCAACGAGGCTGGATTCATTCCAAAGGCTCCTTAAATCTGGCTGTCTACACATAAGTTAGGAGGACAAAGCTGCGTATCCTTTGCAGTTCTCTGTGGGCTCTGATTTCTTCTACATTACATACAGTATGATGTGATTAGCTGTCTTAAAAACCCACAATTCTAATAAACTGAAGTCGGTGGTTAAACCAGAGGCCTGCCTGTAAACACACACCTGTGAAACTCATCAGTCTCAGTTAAAAGCTCTACCTATCACTCAGTGTTCCTTCAACATGTTCCTGAATACCTCAGAAAAGTTAACTTTCATACTGGCAGCGGCTCAGAAGGACGGACTCACCTGCCAGCCCGACGTTAGACGCGTTAGCGATGGCCAGAGCCTCTTCCTCCGTGTTAAACCTGGAAATCAGACAGAAAACTTCTGCTTGGTCAAAAGAGTTTACTGTTGTTCTGAATGCAGAACAGCCTTTTAAGTTTAGGATGTATCACTGTCATCTACTATAACTTTGTGCATGTGCAGTATATGGAATGACCAACATGGAAAAGAGCAATTCTCACAATAAACAAGGAAATCTTTTCACACATGCAAATGTCTCCCGAGTTTTCTTGATGAAGCTGTTTTATGACTGTGCAGCACTAATCCAGTGTTTTTGTCTTTCTCAGGCTTCAGCCAAACATCAGTGATCTGCATTAACTGACTGTGCTGCAGCTAATTTATATGTGTGTGTGTGTGTGTGTGTGTGTGCGCGCACGCAGTCTGAACAATTTCAGTATTTTTTGCATTCTCTTTCCAGCTGATATACAGTGTGTATTCTGAAATGATTTTAAAGGTTCAGTGTAAGAGATTTAGTGACATCTAGTGGTGAGGTAACAGAATGCAACCACCAGAATGTCCCTACTCCCAGCCTCTCCCTCCACGAGCTTTGAAGAGCCTTCAGCGGCCATAAAACTCAAAAAAAATAAAACAAAATCATTTTAATGTCATGAAAACATGATGATTCTTATTTTCAGGTGATTATACACTAATGAAGACACACTCATAAATATTATATTCCATTTCTGCCAACATTTGTTCCTTAATCTTTCACTCTGGACCTTTAAACGTGTGAAGGGGGCTGACTGTGGATCGGTCAAAGTAAAAAGACATTAAATCCTGACGCAGACTCTTTCAGTCCCATGAACAACAGAGTGAACGCAGCTTCTCGTGCGTGTACCGACCGGATGACGGGCAGCAGCGGGCCGAACGTTTCCTCCTTCATGCAGAGCATGTCTGTGGTGACATCGGCCAGCAGGGTGGGCTCCATGAAGGACCCGTCCAGACGCTTCCCGCCCTTGAACACCTTCGCTCCCCTCGACACTGCGTCTGATATCTGGTGGGCCACCTGGAAGAGAGACGGCCTCAGGTGTTAAACTCTGCTGCTACTGTGTGCCAGTTGATTGATGTTTGACGGATATAAAAACTTTTGATAAGAGTGACAAATTTTTGACAAGGATTCCTTTAAACTATTTTTTTTTATAAAGGGGATTTAATTGGATTTACAGAGAACAGAAGCAAACAATATACAAATGTGATAAAAACCTTTCAAAGCAAGAAAATAAATAGAGAAATTAATTTGAAAAAACTCCACCATATTCTGGAAACAAAACAGAGAAAACTCAAACAAATGAGTAGTTACACATAAAACTGATGATATCATATGAATACACTTAATTTTTCAATTATGGACTTTTTATTGTCTTCTCAGTTTTTAAGAGTATAAACATATCTGTGTGTTATGTGAAACATCTTTGGGGTTATTGATTTGACGACATTTCTTTTTACTTAAAGGTCAATATGGAGGCTGATCGTGATAATATCAAATAAAATATAATTTTTGTCCTGGACAGGAACCTCATCCCGCCAACACCTGCCCACCTGCCGGCCACACTGCTTTGTGTTTACCTTCTCAGCGGCTCTGGTGTTGATCAGCGGCCCCTGGGTGGTGTCGGGCTCTGAGCCGTGACCCACACGGAGCTCAGCATCCATCGCTTGGCTCAGCTTCTCCATGAAGCGATCGTGGATGCCGCTCTGCACCAGGAAGCGGTTCGAACACACACACGTCTGCGGGAAGAAGAAGAGGACAGTGATGGAGCCACACGGCACCGACAGAGAGAGCTGAGCTTCGGTCACACTCTCCTGTTACCTGTCCAGAGTTCCTGAACTTGGAGGCCATGGCTCCGGCCACCGCCTTGTCGACATCGGCACTGTCGAACACGATGAAGGGGGCGTGGCCTCCCAGCTCCATGGACGCCTTCTTCACAGTGTCAGCAGCCATTTTCAGCAGCACCTGAGAGAAGACAGAACAATTTAAAACGTTAAGATTTACTGTTTAATTACTGAGTGAGGCTGGCGTTAAGCTCAAACGGCAGCGTTACAATACATGAAGTTCTGAAGTTCCAGCCCTTCTCTTGGAGACACCCAGCAGAGGGCGCTACAGGCAGCACTCTCAGAATCTAACCTTGCCGGTGGCGGTGGAGCCGGTGAAGGAGATTTTGGCCACCAGTGGGTCGGTACAGAGAACCTCCCCGACTGCCGGAGTCTTCTCTCTGGAACAAGGAACCACATTAAACACCCCAGCCGGGATCCCCGCCTGCTCCGCCAGCTGCAAAACACGACGTCACACGGGGAAACTTTGGGTGAAATCACGGCACTGACAGAAAAACGGAAAACCAAAACGCTGAACCGTAACGCACCGACCTCAGCCAGAGCGAGCGCTGACAGTGGCGTGTCCTCGGCTGGTTTGACCACCACGGTGCAGCCGGCAGCCAGAGCAGCTCCGACCTTCCTGGTGATCATAGCGCTGGGAAAGTTCCACTGTGGAGCAACACAAAGAAAAGTGTTTTCACCTTTTAAATGACAAGTCTAGACCTCAAAGCTTCATATCAACAATGAATCAAATGAGTGTGTGGCTGTGAAAAGTGAGCTCGTTATTGATGAGGACAATATGATCACTAACTCTGCAGCTCTGAGGAGATTTTTACCCCCTTTAGATCCTGTTTCCGGTTTGTTGGCACATTTCCTGTCTGGCTCAGTCTCTGTTTATCACAGCTTGTCTGACGGATGAAAACACTGACTGTCAGCTGCTGATTATCAGACTGATTATTATCTATTTCAAATATCATTACACTGTGTTTTCATAATGTAGTATGATGCACGTTTATACTTATTAACTGTCTTAGAAACTGTCACGTGAGCCAGTTTCCACTCGGATCAGTAAAGTATTTCTGATTGTTTGGTGTTCTGGAGGAAGGCTAACTGTCTCCGGCTAACAGCACAGCTAACCAGTCAGTCTACTGAGCTGTAACTGTAATGCAGTTACAGAATTTAAAAGGGTAATCCCTTTCACTACTCTTCACGAACAGTAATCACATTACTGTCCGACACTTCGATCCATCGATCACCTGCTGAGCTGAACCACACAGATGCTCTCGTATTGTCCCAGCTTGTAACACTGAGTTAAACCCACTCAGCAGATACATTTACTGTGATGAAGCACGACTCCTCAGTTTCACTGACACTGAATAAGCTTCTGATTGTAATTCATTGAAATATGATATTGTGATGTTCGCTCCTGTCAGGTGAGACGTCAGGTAACCCTGCTTGTTATGGAGTTCTGCTCTCACACAGACTTGCAGCAGTCATGCTGGCAGCTCAGTGAGGCTGCAACACAGTGGTGCTTTGAGCTAAATGCTAACATCAGCGTGCTAACAAGCTCACAGTGACACTGCTAACATGCTCATGCTAAGGAGGTATAATATTTTCCATGTTCACCATCTTGGATTAGCATGGAAGCTGCTAACGTGCCACATGCCAAGACACAGTACAGCTGAGGCTGATGGGAACGTCATGAGTTTTGCAGATATTGGGTCATAAAACAAAGTATCAGAAAAATCAACACTGTGACCTGATGATGGCGCTGGAGGACAAAATGAACAGGATGCAACCTCCACAAACCTGAGTGACCAGACATCCCACAGATGTTGAGATATTTCAGTCTGAAGCGTGGATCCACAAACTAACGCTGCCCCAGACCGCCGACGCTAGCATCACCTGAAAAGCTGTGATTGGCTGCTCACCGGTGTGATGACGGAGGCGACCCCGACAGGCTGTTTGAGGAGGAGGATCTTCCGGTCTTTCGCAGGTGATGGGACGATGTCGCCGTACACTCGCCGAGCCTCCTCCGAAAACCACTCCAGGAAGGCGGCGGAGTACGCGATCTCCCCGAGAGACTCCCGCATGGGCTTACCCTGCAACACACAACATCAGCAGGACTCCAGCCACTCACGCACGAACATCAGCGTTACAGCAGCATCTGTTTTATCACACTCAGCGTCCAAGATGCTGCACATAATCCACAGACCTCACCGGGACTATTTTTTCATTAGCAAGTAGTTCCGGCTCAGAGTCTGAGGTATTTGTACTTTACTCGAGTCTTTTCATGCGACTTTTCACTTCCACTAAATCTCGCAGGGACTCGCTCTTTTACTTTAATACATTTGTCTCACAGCTTTGGTTGCTTTACAAATTTAAGATTATTTTCCGACAAAGCATAAAAAAGTTTATAAAACTTTTGATATAAATTAAACTCCATGCAGTTTATATGAGAACAGCTGGTTGATTTTCTCCTTATTAGAAGCTTGAAGAGGTCAAATTGAAAAAATAGAGAAAAGTGAATAAATCTGTAAGAAATAAAACATATTTAGTTGCTTTACAGCCGCAGCATGTTTCATACTGTGGAAACGCTGCACAGCCGCAGGAGACACTGAAACTTCAACATCTATGAAATCTTTAATCTGCAGTCTTTAATCTTTAATCTAATCTTCCCGCAGGTGTTGGACAACAGTGTTCTTTTAGATTATGTTTGACCCTTTCTTGACACAGCAGCACTTCATCCGCTGTCTGGATCCTTGTTTGTATCTCTGTCTCCTCGTGATACTCACACTCTCGAATGTGATCAGTTTGGCCAAGTCCTCTTTGTGCAGCGTCAGCAGATCGAACCATTTCCTCAGCAGGATGCTCCTCTCCTGCAGGAGAACCAATCAGAACACGTGAGGAGTGCGGAGACCAAACATGTGGACTTCCCGCTTTCATCACCTCAGCAGATATGTGTTGTTTCCTTATTCAAAGTTAATATTTTAAAGAACTTGGCAAAGTGTGGCAGCAGCTTTACATGAACAGTGATGAATTATTTCTCCCCTCTGATACTGAAGTGTGAGCAGAGCCGAGTGAGACTGTGAGGTTTGACGAATCTGGTTCTCGCTCGCTGAAACAAATGAGATAAATATTTCACAGAGTGCAAAGTGGGAAACCCCACCTACGCTGAGAGAGTCCTTCAGGGTCAAATTCAGCAGCTGGCACCAAACCTAAATCTAAATTTGAGCTCTGACCAAACAGTCTGATCTCAGCTGAGGGACTTCATAGAGTCTTCATTAAAGGATCACAGGCAACCTTATAACAACACTCATGTCCACATGTGCAGTGCAGACTGCAGTCAGGACGCTTCACACCCTTCCACCTTTACACTTGGTTCTGTTGCAGCTCTGTGCTACTTATGAATTAATGTTCTTACTGTCTCCCACACTCAGGAACAAGCGGTTTATTCTGCTCTCATTAATTCTGCAGCACTGTTTGCTGTTCACATGTTACTGAGTACATTTACGCAGATACTGTGGTACAACTTTGAGGAACTTGTACTGAACAGGATTGACAGGACCAGCCTCAGTTCTCTTGCGGCGAATCTGGCAGTCCAGACACGCAGTTTGAGCTGCGCAGACACCTGCCATTCAGAGACGAGGCCACGCACTCAAGCCAAACTCCATTCAAATATTTCGTAGTTTAACTTGTCATGCTTATTGGCCGAGGCTCATGTTTTATGAACCCAGCCGGCACGTGTCCTTACTCGTTAAGAGACTTTCTTTTCTTTGACATATATCTAACACTCTGCAGGTTGTACATATTTTTTTGGAAAGGCTTTTATCTGGTCAAAGTTCATGTAGCTTCCGCCGTTATGGAGAGGCGGCAGAAGCTAAATTGAAACTTCAGATTTTATCAAAATACTGTGTTGTTTGATGAATTATAAACAAGCCGAATTGAAGTTTGGTTCCGATATGCTGAGGCACGATTATTTTTTACAATGTTTTTTGTGCTATTGTGATATATGTTTAACATTTATTTTCAATTTGCAGTTTTTAGAATAGAATACGGTTTACAAGAATGCAAACGTACCTTGGCAGTGTACCCCTTCCAGGAATAAAATGCCTTGTACGCAGCGTTCACAGCCTGCTTGGCCTCAGCCGGCCCACAGTCTGAGACCCGAGCTATCTCCTTCCCGGTGGCCGGGTCCAGAACGGGGAACACCGAGGCTGCGGAGACCCAGCGACCGTCTATGTAGCCCTGCGTCCGTAGCAGCGGAGCGGAGACATCCAGGCTGTAATGTCGCTGCATGGCGGCGGGCAGGCCGGGGAAGACCTGCCGGAGGAAGCAGCGAGCCCTCAGCACACAGAACGTGGACATACCGGGACCGTGTGTGTGTGTGTGTGTGTATGCGTGTGAAAGTCTCAGTGTGTGCTGGCTGCAGGTTGTGTCTCCGTGCAGCTCACCTACAGACCTCAAGCAGCTTTCAGTCGGTTTCAACCAGTCCGGAGGAAGATGCGTTAACCACGTGACACCACACAAACACAACCGGAGAGCACTTTACGGTCCTCTTCTGCTCCAGATCACTGATGCGTTTAATGTCCAAGACACAGAGGCCCGTTTCCGGCAAGACAAGGAGAAAATAAAAGAACATTTATTCATGATACTATGAAAACTGAGAGATAAATGTCAAAATTAGGCCTATGAGCTGCTAATTTAACCTCTATTCAAAGTTATGAGAGACTATGTTGAAATTTTGACTTAAGTTGTAAAATCCGTGAGATTTTTGTAAAATTTTCGTCTTTTTATTTCGTGATTAAGACATTTAAACCCTTAATTTTGACTTAGTAGGTCAAAAACGTCTTTTCAATCTAAATCAATCGTACATTAAGTCTGTAAATGTAACTTTCTAATCTCATAATTCTGGCGTGTTAAAACAGCAAACACATTTACTGTCATCACTAACTTTTTATAAGTTAGATGAGCAGACAGCTGCTCCGCATCCCCCATTCTAACAAATACAGCCACCTGTGCGTCTGTAACCATTCGGCTCATTCAAACCCTCCGAACATGTCTGCTCTTTGTTTCATGACTCTGTAATGACTGTGTTTTGTTGGCTGTGTGTGTGAAGTGTCAGCTGAACAGAACAAGTGTATCAGCGCTGTTCACTGCGGCAAACAGCCCAAGTTGAGCTTTCATCACCTTCCTTTCGACCAATCAGACCAAGCGGAATTTCACAGCGTTGGAAACATGTTGAAATGATTCGAGAAACTTCTCAGAGCTGCAGCTTCAAAACGTCTCCTGAAGGTTTCACTTTCCTTTTCCAAAGTCAAGGCAGGGCAGCTTCCAGCGTGTTCCCAGTGTGTTCCCAGTCTGTTCCCAGTCTGTTCCCAGCGTGTTCCCAGTGTGTTCCCAGTCTGAACTGGTATCGATCTCCTCATCAGCTGTTTCATCAGGTCACTGCTTACAGACATATGTTCTTAAGTACTGTGCTACTCACATCATACTTCACTACATTTATTCCACAGCTGCAGTGTTGCACATTGTACAACTTGTACATTTAAAACACAAAGATTAGTTTATAACATTTGATGCATTGCAATGGAAAAATGTTGCATCACTGATAATATTCATATCTGAATAATAAATATATTTCTCTGCTTGGGGGCAGTTTACAGG
>JAQQZW010000023.1:454040-465871 GCA_029814745.1 Zanclus cornutus | reverse complement strand
TATGAATGATCAATAAAACAATAAGACACTGAGACTAAATTCTACTTTATAGATAAAAAATATGAAGTATAAAACTGTGTCAATAACAACGTAAAGCTTCTGTTGGCAGTTTATTTTTGGTGTCTTTGGGCCAAAAAATCCATAATAATATTTCAGCATATTGTCATTGAAACGGTCTGAGAGAAGCCCAGAATCCTGCACCTCCTCTTGGCTCCGTTCTCAGGCTTAAGAAAATTCAGCCACTGACGGGAGACTGACCAATCACAGGTCATTTCAGAGGGAGAGCGTTCCTATTGGCTGTTCTACAAACGCAGATGGGCATGCACCTCCATTCAGATTATGAAAAAACCTGGTTTCCTGGCAGGAAATCCAGCAGAAAAGCCTGATTCTCAGAATAAAGCACCGATTCCTCCTTTGAAAGTAAAGTACAACGTGGTTCATAACGTCAGAGCTGTGCTGAGTCGGCATTTTTCCAAATCAGTGATCATTAAACAAGAAACAGGCAAAAAGCTGCTCTCACTGCTCCAAAACCCGCCGGACAGAAAAGAAAAAGGCGTCAGTATCGACTGACACCTTCAGCACAAACAGGAACGAAGTCAAACAGCAGCGCCCAGAAGAGCAGAGCTCCGCCCTCGCTGCAGGTGAGTTCCTCTCTGTCCTCACCAGCTGCCTTTTACACCACGTGTTTGTATTCGCCTGCAGCGGAGTCGCGTCTACGTGGTGACCCGCGAGAAATCTCATTACAAGAAACTGAGAAAAATCTCATAAAGCATAAGTTTCTCTATGGTTAAGTGTTTCTTAACCACAGCACTGCCACATTCCAAAAGATCATCTGACTCCGACCCCACAGCACAATGCAGGATGTGTGCAAACACAAATCTCCAGTCACAGCTGGCAAAACCAGCTCCAGCTGGTTGGAGCCAGTTTAGATCCAAAGGTTATGACATTTAAACAGATGTACAAGAATTTTTACACTGACTTCAAAGGAAGTAACATTTCAGATACAAATAAAGCTTTTTATGACAATTTATTTTCATCACCAAGCAGCTTCAGAGAGATTTCAGTGGATCGTCTTTGGCTGAACGTGCTCGATGTTCTGAAGAGTTCACATTAAACTACATGCTGCTGTCAGAGTCCACACACTGAGACTTCCTGCTGCTCACTTCAGGCTGATAAAGTCACTGACAGATCAACGGACCGACTCTGTCATGTCCCATCGCCGTGCTGTGAGACGGGACTTTGCCCGGTTTAAAGGAAGTCCAGCAGGTGTGAAACAGATGTGACCTCAGCTGCTGCCGGCCACTGCACTGTAGATGATGGCTTCCTCGGCCTCCTCCGCTGGTCTAAAGCACAGACGGAAACAGAACGAGTCAGTGAGCAGCAATGAGAGACAAACATTCTTCTGCTTCACAATCAGTCATTTCAACAGACAAACCAAACCAAGCGAATCTCTCAGATTCAGAAGGAACCACAGCTGCCGTCAGTACTGACAATCAGGTGACCTTGATCCTTGAACACCTCAAACCAGATCTGCATGTTCATGATGTCGTTACTGTGGATTCATGTGGGATAAAAAAGACTGAGAGTTGAAGGGAAATCTGGACGACTCCTTTTCACAGTGCTTCTGTGTGAAGCGCTTTGTGTGGCCTTTCATGCGCAGCGCCACAGAAATTAAGTTGTTTATTATTATCATTATTATTATTAAGTTCCTCCTGAAGAGCCGATTGGTGTCAAAGTTTCAAACACACATTTACACATTCACAAACGCAGGAACACACAGTCAGAACAGGACGGGCTGCTGTTCAAGCGGCAGGCGTGAAGCTCGCGGCCGGAGCCTCGGCCCTGCTGCAGTACCTGGCCTTCTTCTTGTGTTTGAACCGGATGGCAGCGTAACTGATCTCTTCCGCTGCTCGGCTGGTTTCCTGTCGGGGAGCCCCTCCCTCCCGCTCAGCCGGCTGTGGGATGTTGCCGTATGCGTTATCAGGATGCTGAAAACCACAAACAGACAGCATTAAGAAAGACAGGAAGAGACGAGGAAGGAGCCACTTCAAGCGCTTATCTCTGCGAAAGGCTGCTCCCTCCAAGGAAACTCTACGAGGTTAATCAAGAACTAATTTAATCAGTGAAATCAGCCCTGCCCATCAGTCACTCACCTTTTGTTCCACCTCACCGCTCACAGCTCTCTGATCTTTATCTGCTGCGGCTGCTCTCTTCCTGTAAATACACAAGGTGACCATAAGAACAACGAAGCTGCAGTTCAGAAAAAACATCAGACTGTTTGTTAACTTAGGATTCAAATATCAGCCAGCAAGCTGGCCGCTGTCTGCTGAGAGGAAACACACCTGCAAGGTCGAGCAGACTTCACAGAGTCCTCATTAATGGCCTCAGTCTTAAACACAGCGATAATGTCACCTGTGCTGATACAGGACGCACGGAGAGCTGCAGAACTCCTTCACATCAGTCTCTATTAATCTGTATTTTTTCTACTCAGCAGGGTTCACACTTATTTAACAGGTAAATCTGTATCAGCTGATGTTCTCTGTGTAGGCTGCCTCACATGCTAGCTGTATGCTAAAGCTGCCTCGGTGATGACTGATGACCACATCAGTTCAGCAGGGCCACTCTAAATGTGAAATGATGAATTTAAGGTGGGAACTTGCTCAAGCAGTCATGTTTTTTTTCTCAAGTCGAAGTCAAACACTCCAGGTGAAATTCTGCTTCTGGTGTGTGTTCACTGAAGCAAAGGTGCAAAAATGTTGACAGCACACGAGCACGTATATACTGTAAGTACATAAGTTATGAAGTGAAGCAAAATTTGAATGTCAGAATTGGTGCCACATTAAATTACTGTAGCTACTATAAAGTACCACTTTTGATTTTAGCTTTTTAACATGTCAAGCAATCCAATATAACATCTGAATTTTGGCAAATAATTGGTTTGTAATTGAATCTGTGCAGTCAGCACTAACTGCAGCTCTCAGGTTAATGCCATGCAGCAAACAGTTCAGCACGTCCCTCTGGAACGTGCTGGAGTAGAAGCTTGACATTGAATAAATGGAAATACTAAAGCAAAGTAGCCTACAAGTATTTCAGATCTTTACTTACATATACGGCCCTTCAGAAAATGAAATAATTCCAGCTGTGTTGCTGAGTGTGTAGGTGAGCTGTAACACAGAGAAGCTGTGAAAGGCAGACAGATGTGTTGAAGTACCTTCTGATGATGCAGAGGACCATAATGAGAATGAACAAAGCCAGCAGGACACCTGACACCACACCAACCATCAGAAACGGGTTGCTGCCACCCTCCTCTGTAAAAACATTACAGTTTATGAGGTAGAATAGTGTTGAATTATTATGCACCTTCTATAACTCATTTACAGTAAGTAGTCTGAGAAAAGTAGACATCAGGAGAACCTTCCCCAACTGTGCGGTCGTGCTCGGGATCCCGTTGACAGCCGGGCGAGCGAAGCTTGTCAACGTTCAAACTCATTAAAAACCCTTTTCACCTCCGCGTCGCAGGACGGACTGTGAGCGCTCGTCCTTCTATCTCTTGAACAGGAAGTGACATCAAAACTGGATTATGTGCAATATGACTTTCAGCGAACTGTGACAAGCTGTCAGTCCTCAACATGACACTATAAAGAGACAGTTGAACTGACAGTGATGTAAAGCCAACAGTTGACTTTTTTGCTTTACAATAATGGGAGAAGCTCATAGCTGAGACTGCATGATGATGCTGTTTTATTCCACTTGTTTTGCGCAGAGATCTCATGTGCAGTAGAGCTACAACAGCTCTGTGAGTGTACTCATGCACGTGGATGCCCCCCCCCCGCGTCGGCCCTGAATCAGGTAACATGGGTCACATGGCTGCTTGCATGTGGAAGGTGCTGCTCATCGTGATGAAAGGATTGTCACCATCTCTGCCGCTCTGCTGAGCTTTTGGCCTCGTTTAGTTCCTCATTTTGTGATACGTTTCCTGTCTGGTTCAGTCTGCATGTTTCCAGTGGCAGCTCTGATAAACCACCTGTGCTTTACAAAATGAGCAGCAAACAGCAGACAGACACAGCTAGAGGCTAGTTGGTGAACATGCTGAAGCATTTCACTGCCAAAGAGTGAGAGATGCCCCCTCAGGAGCTGGTGGAGACTAAAAACAGAGCTACAAAAGAGTTAACTGGGCTTAGATTCATCAGACAGAAACACACAGTGAATGATCACGTTATTCTGTAACTGTTGGATGTGTGAATTGATAGCAGGTTGCTAACGTGTTAGCATCTATTTGTTACAATCTGCCTCACAGCTCCCCTCCACCCTCTGTCTCCCCTCCCTGCTCACTTCTCTCAGGCCATGTCATCTCCCCAGACCTGCCATTCCCCATCTGCCCTCCAGATGTCTCAGGACTTTCCTCCTGTTCCACTTGCTGACCTGTTTCTCGTTGGCAACCACCTGTGCTTTCTGGCCCACTCACACACCTGTTTCTAGTTTCCTCATCACTTGTTTAAACCTGCCTTTGTCAGCTGCTCCCTGCAGGTTCAACTGTTTTGGTTCTCAGTTTTTTTTCCCCATTGTATCTGCTACCTGTGAGTATTGTATCAGTACCTGCCTGCCTGTCTGTTCACCGCTTTGTCTGTAAGCCTGTTTTTTGTTTCATTAAAACCAACTTGCAGCAGCCTGTCTCGCAAGTCTGTGTTTGGGTCCTCCCTGCCTGCTGTTGTCAGCTAAACATGAACCTATCACTTTATAGGATGATAACACTGTCTGCCACTGTCAGCTGCAAACAACTGGTCACATAAACCAACTGCTGCAGGTTTACACTGATTTATCACAGATCATTTTCAGACAGGAAGACTTTCCCTACACAAAACGAAGTGTTTCAGATGAACACAGACCTCCCGAACCTGCAGTCAATCCTTGGGTGGCCTTTTCCCCCTCCCCTCCTGTGTGTGTGTATGTGTGTGTCTGATTTTGTGAGTGCAGACGGGTGTGCTGAGCCACGTCAGCTGCACCTCATCTCAATAATCAACCTTTACAAATACTCAGCCCCGTCCTTTCCACTCTGTAGGGTCGTGGTCTCTGCTAGCTGCTACGCCTAAAGCCGTTCTTTCATGCTTTGCTAGTCATTTGGTCGTTGCCATTTTCTTTCCCTTGCCTAACTTTCCCTTCTGTTCCTTGCAGTTCCATATGCTCTGGCTCCGTCCCTGTCCCTAATGCCTCGTCTCGTCCCCGCCTGGCTCAACTGCCCTGCTGCCCTGACACCGGGCTCTTCCCAGTTTCCAGGCCTAGCTCCAGCCCCAGTTTCCCTGCCATCTGCCCGAGCTTCCCTAAGTCCGCCTTTCCCTTTTTCCCTCGCCTTTTACAATAAAGTCTTTGTTTCTGTCATATCCTAGTCTCCTTGCCTTGAGTGTCTGTTCTTGGATTCACCTGCTCCATCCCCGGTGATACCTTCCTGTTCAGCCTCCACATGCAGACTGTACGGCGGGGACAGTGTGCTGGGGTCGCTCTTCAAACCACAGGTGTAGTTGCCAGAATCCTCTGCAGTTAGAGGGCCGAGCTGGAGGGCGGGGCCAGACTCTGAGAGGGTGTGGTCATCTTTGAACCAGGTGACCTCCAGTTGGTGGAAAGTGCAGAGTGCAGTGCAGAACAGTGTGACATTTTCCCCTTGTCTCAACTCTCTGTCATCGCTGGAGCTTTTTATCCTCATTGTGGGGTGATCTAAAATACATGTAAAATTTTAGTTTTAATTAAACTACGTTTTTAACCTTGGACCTTGATTTTCACCACATTGTGCTTGATTATGAATATGATTTAAGACTGATGAACTGATGATCCCCAGTCTTTATTCTTGAACTTTGATCTTGCTGCATTTAGCAGTACTTTGTTACCACAGTCACCACATTGACATCATTGGTGGGACCAAAGGCAGACAATGCCATTAATAGTTATTAAAGATCCTCTCCCACATTTCAATTTCAGTTTGTTTAGGAAATCTCCTTGAGATGCAGCATCTTGTTTTCAAGGGTGATGTGTTGAAATATGTGTTAAAACATGTTACATTTATTCAAATAGTCTGCTTAAAACAATAATGTGTGTCTGATATGTTTTTTCGACAAAACAGTATAAATTCCATCTTAACCTTCTTAGAAAAGCATCTACCTCTTCTACCTCATTACTGCTTCGGCATTTTTGAGGTCCGATCTGAATAAGTGACTCAGTATGAGTGAGGAAGAGCCTTCGGCCATGCTAGCAGCTCTGACTCAGTCCTGCACTGAGCAACAATAAATGCTAACATTAGCATACTAGCATGCTCAGAATTACAATGCCAAGATGCTAACCATTAGCAGGTATGTTTACCATGTTCACCATCTCTCTTTATCGTGTTAGCAAGCTAACATCGATGAATTATCAATAAACACAAAGTATAGCTTTTACTCTGCTAGTGTGGCTAAAAAATAAGACAAGATCATCTGACTCCAGTTCTGTCAGAAACTGAAACCTTCGGACCTTAAATGATGTTAGTCAGTGTTCATGTTATACGTTAAAGGACATGTTCACGCTTTTTCTACCTTGGTGTAGTCACCACAAGTACTTTACAAATACTTTTACCAGTTGTAGCAGCAGCTGTGGTGTCATTAATGATAGCGTTGCTTTAACTACGTAGTAATAACATTAGAATTTTAGAGAAAGCAACAATAATGTACTGGAAGCGGGCTGTGCTCGTTCTTTCAGGAACTTAAACTAAAATCTTTGTACCATGATACTCTGACCTGTTCTCATGTTGTAAAATGTAAAATATATTCAGGCTCATGTGAACCACAGGATGGATGCTGTGACAAGAACACAGAGTAGAAATCCAGAAATAGAACCTACTGCACACATATGTCTGGACGTAAGACAACAAACACTGATGCACAGTGACAACAATAAAAATACAATAATAAAATAATGATAATAATTGTTGGCATTATAATGCTCTTACCTGTGACTGTGACTTTCACGCCTCTCTGTCCAGTAAAATGTCCTCCGTAGTAATTAGCTTCCATCCTGAAGCGAAATGTTGCATCATCTTCCTTCTGAATGTCTGTGATCTGTAAAGTGCAGTTTCCCTTCAGGTCTCCCAGGTATTTGTAACGCTGCCTGTTGTTAATTGAAGTGCTGTCGTACACGGACGGAGTGTCTCCCTGACAAATCAAATGGTTCTTGCACCAGCGGACTCTGATGATCTCTATCAATACTTGTCTTCTGTCCAGGTTGATGGACTTATTAGGTGTGAAGGTGCAGTAGAGGGTGACGGTCGATTCTTTTACAGCACAAATAGGATCTGGATAGTTCACACTTGCACCCATAGCAGCTGGAAAACAACACAGTGATGAATGCTGAGTTTAAGAACGAAGGAGCAAATACTTCAGTTTGAAAGCAGTGATGTAGAGTGACAGCATTGAAAGAGCCTGGAGCACTTAAACAGCTTCAAAAGCAGAGAGGATTCTGGATTTGATCAGTATGATGCAACAAAACAAACCTATTACAAAAATATCAGGAAAGATTTGGAGCGTTTCAGAAAATATTTACGACACACAGTTACGTAGACGGTGTCCATGTCTTACCGGCCAGCGTTAACATGAAGACCCAGGGATTGTTTTTGTCCCAAACAGCCATCCTTACTGTTTTAAAGAGTTGATTTAACGGTTTTCTGGTTCAAATGATTGATCGAACTGCAGCAGTGCCGTTAAAGGCTGTTTAACGAAAGTCTTTGTGGTTTCTTTTCAACTTCATTATTTTTTTTCATAGGAACTATTCTATAGTGCTATCAACACTGAACAGTTCCTGTCATGTTGACACCTTATTATGATCAGAAATGGCGTCTGTCGGGTTAAACACTCGCCCACAGGTAACAGAGAACACTTGCAGAAATCCAGTCCTGTTCTCTGAGAAGACAAGTAGATGAATGGACGTGTGATATCAAGGCTCTGTGTAGCAGTGACGATGGTCGATCCACCTTCTCCAGTCCAGACTGAAACATCTCCACAACTGTTGGATTTGGTTCAGATATTCATGGTCCCCGGAGCATAAATCCTACTGGCTTTGTGGTTCCCCTGCCTTCTCCTGTAGCGCCACCTGCAGAACCAGTGACATTCCCATCAGCCTCAGCTGTGTTACATGTTTCGTGATGGTTAGCAAATGCTAGCATGATAAAAAGCTAAACTAAGGTACGAGGCATGGTAAACATTATATCTGGGAAACCTCTGCATTTTAGCATGCGTAGTTAGCATTCAGCAAATGACCGCTGTGTCTTAGTACGGCCTCATGGAGCTGCTAGCATGAGTGTAGACTCTGTGTCTGAGTTTTAACAGTAACTCAACACATGTTTATTCATCACTTTCTTCAAGTCTTCTTTGAAAACCAAACTTTGAACCAAATACAAACAGTTCTGTGATGTGGGTGGAAATACATTTCTGCAGTCACTACAACTGACTGTCAGTGTGGAGACGTGCACATTTGTCACATGGTTGTCAGGTGAGACTGCTTCAGTGTGCTGGAATAAAAATAACAGACGTCACACTGAACACTGACCCCCGTCATCTGTGTTTCAGACATCCTCTTGTCCAATCAGAGGGCTTCATGGCTTGCTGCTCGCCTCCTGAGTCGTGGTCGAGGACTCGTGGTTCCACCGAGACGGACAGATGAGGACGGAGAAGAGGAGGAAGGAGGGATGAAGGTGTACTGTTCCGCTGGTCCTCCTCATGGTGACTCAGCAGGTCTTCAGGTTAATAAAGAGGCAGCGATGCTCAGTCTGTCACCACGGAGACGATGGCCTGGCTGCTCTGCATCGCCTGCATCTTGGTGTGCTGCCCAGAGCTGCTGCAGGGCAAAGCTTCAGGTAAACACACCTGTACCTCTGACTGTCTGTCTGTTGTTAATGTCACAGCTGCCTGTTATAATTTGTCCTTATAACTTCACTTTCAATGGTTGTGGGACATAAAAACAGCATGTAAAGAATCACCAGTCAAATCTGAGAAACAGTTTGGTGACTTTGCTCCAAATTAACATCTCTGGTTTAGCAGACTCTGCATTCAGTGGTGGAGCTGAGCGTCGGGACATTTAGAAACCAGTGTGAGGAAACAGGATGTACGACACGCTGCTTTACTTTCCCGTCCCATCACGCTCATCTGTTTCGAAAACTGTCGGTGTTGCAGTGAGGAAACTCTGAGATGAGACGAAGAAAAGGCCATTAAGTTCCCTCTGACAAGGCAGTACGATACATCGCTCCGCAGAAATCCGACAGGAGCAGTATGAATGTGAGGTGGGCGGGTTAGAGTGAAGACAGTGTGTTGGATCCCAGGTCAGCTGTCAATCAGCCATGACCTCAGAGAGCTCACTTCTTCTAAACCTTCAGAGTACAGTGGTCTCACCTGGCACAGCCTTGTTACATGTATCTGTAACAACAGAGCCTCAGTTGTTCTTCAGGATTCATCCTCTCATGTATTGAACTCTGAGTATAAGCTGAGGAAATCTGGTAGCTGCTACACTGTCCCCTCACTGCAGGATGGCTCTTCTGTCTTGGTTGGGGGCAGGTGAAGTGAGACGTGTGTTTGTGTGCTTGTAAATTATCGAGGTGTGCTTTCCTGAAGGTGGGGCGACGGTTTTGATTATTATACACATTAAGGCTCGGCTCATGCTGTTGTTCCGTGTTGCTCTGTGTTTGAAGAGGCAGTGCAGGAAAAGGCTCTAATATTTGGCTGCCAACAACATATCTGAATCAGCAGCTCTTCATCTGATGAGTTCGTCATCGGACTGAGCTGATGATGTCGTTATTTACTCGCTGTTTACTGATGATGTCACTGTATCCTGTTATTGTCCAGAGTACCAGTTGGAGTCAGAGAGCCTGAGCCAATGTGAGTTGCTAAGGGGTGTGGCTGTTGCCAAGCAACAAGGTGACATCCCTCACTGTACGCAGGATGGCAGGTTCAGGTGTGTATCTGCAGCCTGTTGCTCTATATGTGTGTTAAAGAGAGACATCATGTAATACTTAAATCAAACCAAAGAGGGCGTCATCAGACAAACAGAACATTTGTCCAACTCTTGCTGTTTTTTAGGCAGTAAAGGATCGTTCAACTTTTTTATTTTGGATCAACATATTTAAACAAATAACATCCCATCATTGTATTTTTGTTCTTATTGTGTGACAAAATGTCTTATTCAGTGTTTAGCAGTACAGCAGGAAAAACTCATTTACATGATAAACATGAAGTGTGTGTTGTCTGTTTCTAGCATACGTTTTCCTTTTAGCTTCCTCCTGAAATAAATGCCATTTTGTGTGTGTGTGTGTGTGTGTGTGTGTGTGTGTGTGTGTGTGTGTGTGTGTGTGTGTGTGTGTGTAGAGCTGTAGAGTGGAGTGGGCGGGGTCTGGAGTGTGTGTGTGTCGATGCTGAAGGTCAGGAGGTGGTCGGGACTCGAACCAACGGCTCTGCTCCTCACTGTGAGAAACACTTTACCACACGCTAGTGATGCCGCGTGTCACATGTGCTTCATGTGAGCTGTTTCTGTAGCTTTCATTTCCATCAGTTTTCTTCCAGTCTGGTGTTTTTATTCTTCTTCATTATGTTCAGATGTTTTTATTACAGTTTGTCTGTCAGGCTTTTAGTCTCCGTAAGAAAAAAATCTGTCAGATTTTGCGAATGTTCATGTGTTCCCATGAATCCCTCGAATGTATCAGCAACTGTGACGCGCTCGGTCAGGGCGCCGTCTCTTACTTTTATCAAACTAAGGTATGTTGAAGTTAACACACATGCACTGAAGCAGAATGGTGAGACGGAGGAGATAGATGATGAGACTTTAGAGAAAAAACCCTTTAGAGTGCAGAAATGTTGCGTTAACTCTGGACTGATGCAGCGTGAAACATCACGTTGGTAAGACCACTGACAGATCACAGGAGTTTTCCCTGATAAGATAACTTAATCCTGTATTAGTCCCACAGCGGGGAAATCTGCGTTGTTACAGCAGCAAAGCGACACCAAAATAACAGAGCAGCATTTGAAGAGAAAAAAATTACACATCAGTAATAAGTTATTAAAAAGTATGTAAAAAGGTGTACATTAGATAGAGTAAAAAAACAATATCAACAGTATGAGCACACACAGGAAACTTGTCTTTTTAGAAACAATATTCACAGTAATTGTACAAGGATAATTGCCCATGGAGGTAGATTAGGCGTATTGATAAAAAATTGCACAGGTGGAGGTCTGTTTAAGTGTGTGTGTGGTCAACTGGGAGCAGTGCTGGTTGTACAGTCTGACAGCAGCAGGAAGGAAGGACCTGCAGAATCACTCCTTCACACACTGTGGGTGCAGCAGTCTGATGCTGAAGGAGCTCTCCAGTGCAGTCAGAGTGACATGCATGGGGTGGGAGTCTATCTCCAGCATGGATGACAGCTGAGCCATCATCCTCCTTTCTCCCACCACCTGCACTGGATGGACAGGGCAACCCAAGACAGAGCCGGCCTTCTTGATCAGTTTAAGTCTGCTCCTGTCTGCAGCCGTGATTCCAGCAAACCACTCCATGAAAAACGCCACAACAGTGTCAAAGAAGATTTGCTGAGTAAAATACATTTAAATATTATTTTTAGTTTTAATCAATGTTAGTTCTACCTTTTAAGTCAAAAATAAAATGCATCAGGTTGGCACATGTCCCTCCCACTCCCAAAAATAATGGATTAAGAAGAATTTTGTTTGAAAAAATGAAAACTGTGTTGGACAGGAGAGTATCGACCAACTGACCAGAAGAGCTCAGCCCCAGTCTGATCACATTGGTCCACATTGTGTGGTGATATAATCAATACG
>JAQQZW010000023.1:164261-176116 GCA_029814745.1 Zanclus cornutus | reverse complement strand
GCTGTTTCCCAGATGGTTTTCTTTGTTTCTAGAAAAGATGCCCATTCTTTTTCAAAAAACTGGACAAAATCTGGGTCAGGAGTGAGATATGAAAGTGTCATCTAGGTGGGTATGTAGGTGAATTCTTGTTAGTAATATGAGGGTGAGAGGAATAGTCAGTGTTCTCTATTGTTTTGGTTGTGTAGTCACCAAACTTTCATCAGTCCACATTCTGACATAAATTGTTTAATTGAAGTTGAGGAGTTGAAGGGCTTGTGGTAGGTTGAGATAAGGGATTGGTCAAGATCTGGGTTTAGTAAAGAACAAAAATTGCCCTCTAGAATAATGTTGGAATCGGGAAATTTGGCTAATTCTGAAAAGAAGAACTGAAAGAGGGTGGGGGAGTCAGTGTTGGGGCCATAGCTCCTAGCTATATGGTGTTTCACAATGTTGCCATTGTGATAATGAAAAAATTTTGCCATTTTTATACCTGTTAAAGAACATGAGACACAAAAACAAAAATTGTGGGGCCAACTGGGTATAAGTTGGTTATTCTGTTTATATCCTACAGTATATTCAGTTATATTTTTCTTTCTGTCCTAAATCTCCAATGGATACTGATCATTCATTTTGCAGGTAGCTCATTTTAGTTTCTTTCCTTGTTAGTGGTGTTCGAATTGGCGATGATGGGTCTTAGTCTGCCAGCGTTATTTTTGTGCTGATGTGATGGACTTAGGGTGAGATGATGGTATTTATGGCATCTTGTGTTAGTATTAAGGCTTAATGAATGAATTATTTTATTGTGTTTAACGCTTGAAAAAACGGATGAGCGTCTTCAGGACGGTGTGGGTGTGGTTTGATCACATTTGACTGATAGCAGCCTGGACACATAAGCAAACATGGAGGACTGTAAATTTGTCGTCCCTAACTTCCATTAGAATCACATGATGAAGAGAACACTCACGCTTTCTACCAAGACTTCATGGGCAGTGTGTCATGAGGGTATTCATAGTGAAATATGATGCATTCATAATGCTTTACGACTACCCTGGTAAACACAATACTTTCTGATCCTCATAGCAACAGTCATAAGACATCATAGATGGGACTTAAAATGAATTATGAGCGTCTAATGGATGCTGTGGACGAGTTAAAAAGGTTAATTATTGGTAGTTATAATACATTGTTACTTCTTATACTCACCTCAACAATCAACTGTGGTAAAGACAGCATGCTACATTATTCCATGTAGCATCATAAGGTATCATTGTATGTGTTCAGTAAAGTCACGTACATATTGATGCATCTTTTGGTTGTAAGTAAAGTGGAATGCTTTTCCATGCATCATAACCACTTGATGCTGCATCATAAGTTAATATTACATAAGATGCCAAGAAGCAGAGCTTTTTTTGTTTGTGTTTTTTTGTTTGTTTATTTGGTCTTTTTCGCATGTTGAAAATGTCACACAGGTTTTATACCTTAAGGTTCTTTTTCCCTAATTAGACACATTTTCTTTTAATTCTCTCACTTTACGTAACACAAACAACATGTTGAAGTCAGCTAAGAGTAAAATCCTGAGTAATGGTCTGATGTTTCCTGTCTGTCAGCGGAGAGAGCGGAGCTGGAAAAACCGTTGCTGCCAAATACATTATGAGCTACGTGTCCAAGGTGTCCGGAGGAGGAGACAAAGTCCAGGTCAGTACACAGAGTACTGCTCAGGGTACTGCTCAGGGTACCGCTCAGAGTACCGCTCAGGGTACCGCTCAGGGTACTGCTCAGGGTACTGCTCAGGGTACTGCTCAGAGTACTGCTCAGAGTACTGCTCAGAATTTTACTCAGATGCTCAGGGTACTGCTCAGAGTACTGCCCGTCATGGTGCTGGACATCCAGTGCACACATCCAGTACACCTGATCACCAGCACGGATACTAATCTGCCTAGACTGATCCAGATTACATACAGTGTGATTATAAAGGTCAGCTGATATTAGATCAGTTGATTAGAATTCAGGTTCTGAACTAAATTCAGAAGAGAGAGATTTGGATCAGTGTGTCCCTATTGTTAGTACTACAGTTACCATGGTAACTGCTGCTCCTGCCGTGTGTGTGTGTGTGTGTGTGTGTGTGTGTGTGTATGCGCGTGCGTGCATGTAGCATGTAAAAGACATCATCCTGCAGTCCAACCCTCTGCTGGAGGCTTTTGGTAACGCTAAGACCGTCCGCAACAACAACTCCAGCAGATTTGTGAGTTTAAATATATTCAAACAGATTTATACACGGAGCATGAAATGTTTAACAATATGCTGCTACTATGTTCTACTGATGCATGTACACACTCTGCTCTTCCCTCTGTCAGGGGAAATACTTTGAGATCCAGTTCAGTCGAGGAGGAGCTCCTGACGGAGGAAAAATCTCCAATTTTCTGTTGGAGAAAAGTCGAGTAGTTTCACAGAACCCTGGAGAGAGAAACTTCCACATCTACTACCAGGTACTGCAATGCTTAATGAGCAATCTGCTCGTGAGCTCTCTGTGACCTCTCTGTAACCTTTGACCTACATCCTCAGCTGTTGGAGGGGGCGAGCGGGGAGCAGAGGGAGAACCTTGGGGTCACGACTCCCGACTACTACTTCTACCTCAACCAGTCAGGAACGTACACTGTGGAGGACGTCAACGACAAGAAGGAGTTCTCTGATACTATGGTCTCTGTCTGTCTGTATCTGTACCTGTTTGTCTGTTTCCCCTGACTGTCAGTCTCTCTGTCTGTCTGTTTCTCTGGCTGACTGACTGTCTGTCTGTCTCTCAGGAGGCGATGTCAGTGGTGGGTCTGTCTGTGGATGATCAGGATTCAGTTCTTCAGCTTGTTGCAGGAATTCTTCATCTGGGAAACATCAGCTTCAGAGAGGAAAACAACTACGCTGTGGTGGAAAGCCAGGACTGTAAGACACTGCACAACACACACTGCACAACACACACTGCACTGCACACACTGCACTGCACACACGGCACACACTGCAAAACACACACGGCACAATACACACTGCACAGTGCGCACTGCAAAACACACACTGCGCAACACACACTGCACACACTGCGCAATGCACACTGCGCAATACACACTGTACAGTACACACAGCAAAACACACACTGCACAGTAAATTACAAAAGCGGTAATAATATGGATTAAAATATGTGTCACTAAGAGTTGGTGAAATGGTGTTCACGTGCATGCAGGCGTTCTACAAACAAAAGAAAGTTGTGGTCCGGCCAATGACTCTTCCTGAGGATGTCATTATGTCTGATGTCCGTCCAGAACAAATGTCCAAAAATCCACGTAGAACCCAGAGAACAGAGAGGCTGCAGAACTCCCTGAGAATCCTCCCATTCTGAAGTTTTCTTCAGTGTTATAGTACCATTATTAAGGCTCAGAATGTCCCATCAGAGTTGCTCTTATGCTCCTGAAGCACTGACACTCCCCTCTGTCCATTCATACACAAACACTGTATGTACTGTGTGAAAAAGCTGATCACATATGGACAAAAAAGTTAACAATTTGAAATTCTGCCCGGCGGTGTTTGAATCTGTAAGGTAATGGTTCTAGGTTCTGTCTTGTGTTCCACTGTGAGTGTTTTTGCTGTTAAAGAAGGCATCACTTTTTCAGATGCCAAAAAAAACACTTTCATTTTCAGTAGCTGTCTGTCTGTCCATCACTTTGTTCAGACTGAAATACCCCAACATCTACTGGATGGACTGTGATGAAGTTTGGTAAAGATATTCATGTTCCCCTCAGGGTTAATGGTACTAACTATGGTGATCCTCTGCTGTTTCATCTAGCGCCTTCATCAGGTTAACACTTTGTTTCCAATACTTTGGTTTACGACCAAATACCTACAGAATTAATTACATTCCCATCAGCCTCAGCTGTACTCTGTGTTTAATGCTAATTAGCAAATTTTAGCATGCCAACATGCCAAACTAAGTAAGTTATTAGCATTTAGCTCGTAGCACTGCTGTGTCTGTGTACAGCCTCACGGAGTTGCCAGCATGGCTCTAGACTCTCTGGGTGGTCTCATGTCTTTCTTCCAGCCCTCTTGTCTCGTCCGTCTGAACGCCTGTTGTTTGGGAATATTCCCCTGCTGACTGTGAAGAGATTCCTCCATAACCCGACTACACGATAAAAGATGGAGACACTGTCCTCCTCCCAAAGTTCGGCTCAAGATGATACAAAGGTTCAGCTGTCTGTCGGTGTTTAGTCCTGACAGCGAACCTTCAGGGCGTATCCCGCCACCATGACTCCGCAAAGACACATAAAGAGGCATTTTAATATACCTTAATAAAATCTGCTCTTTCTGTGAACTGACTCCTTGTTGTCTCTGTGTCGTCCTGTCAGTCCTGGCCTTCCCGTCCTACCTGTTGGGGATCTCTCAGGACGGTCTCTGCAGTAAACTGACCAGCAGGATTATGGACAGTAAGTGGGGCGGGAAGACCGAGTCCATCTCCGTCACCCTGAACACAGAGCAGGCCTGTTTCTCCAGAGACGCCCTGTCCAAAGCTCTGTACACCCGACTCTTCGACTTCCTCGTCGATGTCAGTCCACATCAACACCCCGCACGCCTTCCTTTGATGTCACACTTCACTTTGTTCTTTACCGTTGTTTTGATGTGTGTGTGTGTGTGTGTGTGTGTGACAGTGTATTAATAAAGCCATGCAGAAGGAGCAGGAGGAGCTCAACATCGGTGTCCTCGACATCTACGGCTTAGAGATCTTACAGCTATAAACACACACACACACACACACACACACACACACACACACACACACACACACACACACACACACACCTGTATGTAGAATTGGTAGCTTGAGGTTCCTGCTTTTCCCTTGAGGGCTGTTGCATGGCATTCTGGGAAATATAGGAATTTAATAGAAGATGATGCAGCAGGATGAAGGTAGTAACTTCATCACAAAATGTTTTTTTTCTCTTTGATGAAGTAAATTTATTGAGTTATTCATTGTTTGACAGACCGATTAGCAGTTTCATTGATTGACTGATTGATTGACTCAATGAATCTGATTATTCATTCAGTGCCTTTTGTTTCTGTGTTTCATAGAAATGGCTTCGAGCAGTTCTGCATCAACTTTGTGAACGAGAAGCTGCAGCAGATTTTCATTGAGCTCACACTGAAGGCAGAACAGGTGCTTCAGCGTGACATCATCGCAGCATGACATCAGAAACTTGTGTTGTTTTCCTCTTCTTCTTCAGTCTGATGATGTGGCGTCTTCCTCTGCTCTTGTTATTGTCCTGTATGATTTTCGGTAGTTATTAATGGGATTCTCATCGTTTCTGCTGTCGGTTTCTTTTCTGTTGTCATAAATGTTTTAGTAAAATATTTGATTGTGTTTGACAGGAAAACAGAAGCTGAGTGTGTTCTTTTGTCTCTCCAGGAAGAATATGTTCACGAGGGGATCAAATGGAAGCCTATTGACTATTTCAACAACAAGGTGGTGTGTGACCTCATCGAGTCCAAACTGGTGAATCAACCAATCGGTGGACAGGATTAAGTTTGATTTAAAATCCCTCTGAAATCCAGAGGAAAACCAAAAAAACTCACTGAAAAGTTTTTATTAGTAGTATAAGTGCAGCCTGCAGTCAGTGTGTTTCTACTTTTAATTTATTTAGGTTGGCTCATACAACTGAAATAATATATTCAAATATTTTCTTGCCTATAGAGTAGGTATGTGACAATAACAGAAAAATTAAACCTCCCACTGGTATTATTGTGTGGGCCCAAATTAAATATGTGTGAAATTAAAGCTTCAGAAACTGATTTGTTGGTTTCTAATCTCAATTTTTCTACAGTTTTTACAGTTTTTTCCTCACATAAAGGCTGGTGCAAAATACTACAGGGAAAAAACAAGGCTGGATAAACTGGTGCCGACTAAACATAATATTCATTTCATCGCTTTAATGCAATAAATTCAACAATATAATCATATTATTTCCAACAAGCTGTTCTGGATTACTTATCTAAAGTGTGATTGTCCCGTTTCAGTCACTGCAAGTGTTTGTGTGTTAATGTCAGAGCCAAACTGTATTTGCTACTAACATTCAAATGCAGCAAGATGGCAGCAGCAGCATATGTCGTATGGGAACCATGCAAGTCAGTGAATTTTCTACAACGTGTTCCTGCAAATGTTTCGCAATAAATGCCTTGTTAAATAATGACATTTGGTTTACTAAAACACTAGAAGGCTTTTAATTTGAAATGGATGCAGGACATGTTGGGTTTGCATTAACATCATAAAGCAGTAAAAAACATTTAATAAGGCAAACAGGGGCACATCAGAAAACAAGGGGTCTTCATACTAAAATATAACCAAATATTCTCATCAAACAGACGGGTTCAGAAGCACTCTATTTGAGAATTTACAGCAATTTGTGGAACAGAACTTTGTCAAGAGGAGATTATAAAACTACATCATCTCGATTGTATTCAGTGTGTCATTTATTGGTTGTGAGCAGGATTCATTTTGTTCTCCAGCTCTTAGTAAGTTACTGAGGAACTCTTTGTCTTCGGTTTCATCACATAAAGTTAAAAACAAGACAGTCAAAGAGGAAAGTTATCAACAAAGAACACAAAAACAAATAAAGAAAACTCATATAAATACAGCTCTGTTTGTCTGTAAACATGGTGTCGTTTCTCAGTCTCCATCTGTTTCTGGTTGTTTCCCAGAATCCTCCGGGGCTCATGAGCATCCTGGATGATGTGTGTGCTACGATGCATGCGAAAGGTGAAGGGGCGGATCAGACGCTGCTGCAGAAACTCCAGGGACAGATCGGATCACATGAACACTTCAGCAGCTGGAACAGAGGATTCATCATCCACCACTACGCTGGGAAGGTGCAGCTGTCTGTCTGTCCGCCTGTCTGTCTGCCTGCCTGCCTGCCTGCCTGCCTGCCTGCCTGCCTGTCTGTCTGTCTGTCTGTCTGTCTGTCTGTCTGTCTGTCTGCCTGCCTGTCCGTCTGTCCGTTTACTCCTGAACTCCACCCTTCTGCTGTCTGTCCAGGTGTCGTATGATGTCAGCGGTTTCTGTGAGAGGAACAGGGACGTGTTGTTTAATGACATCATCGAGCTCATGCAGAGCAGTGAGTTGTAAGTACTCAGTGTTTGTGTGTGTGATGACCTCATGTTTACCTCACAGTGACCCCCATTTGTGGTGTGTTTGTGGTTAGTCCGTTCATCAGAGCACTGTTTCCTGAGAACCTGGAGGCTGAGAAGAGAGGGCGTCCGAGCACCGCCAGCAGTAAGATCAAGGTGAGAGAGACCTTATGATTGACAGGTGGCGACTGGATGACTCTAAGATCTTTCCTCTATCGCTACCTTCAGGACAAACTTTATGTGTTTAGCTCCACTGCTCTTTAGATTGTCAGAACTAATAAAAAAAAATCAGGATTTAGTTTGTTCAGACTGAGTCTGTTATGAAGTCTGCAGCCTTTAGGGGGCACTAAGATGATTGTGTGCATTCACACCAGCATTGTAACACTGACATGTCAGACCAACATGTAGTGGTTTCAGTAGAGTTGCTGCAATCAGTGGCTTCACTTACAGAAACAATGAAAGAAATGGACATCGTCACCACTGCATTTACAGACTCAGTTGGTATTTTTTATGAACAGGCACTGCATTTAGCTTGTCAAATATAATAATTTAGATGATTTACACAGTGAAACCCAGCAGTTTCTCAGCCTGAAAAAAACAGTAAGCTGTAAGGCTCAACAGGTAACGTTGCCAACAAAGTAATACTAACCCACCCCCCACAGAAACAAGCTAACACTCTGGTCCAGACTCTGATGAAGTGCACCACTCACTACATCCGCTGCATCAAACCCAATGAGACCAAACGTCCTCGAGACTGGGAGGAGAACCGTGTCAGACACCAGGTGGAGTACCTGGGCCTCCGAGAGAACATCAGAGTCCGCCGGGCTGGATACGCCTACAGACGAGTCTTTAACAAGTTCTTGCAGAGGTCAGAGGTCAAACAGGATAACATCATGCAAACTATTCTGCTGCTTCAAACACGCTTACAGAGACTTGAAACATGTGTTCTGCAGGTATGCTATCCTGACAAAGGAAACCTGGCCTAGTTGGAGGGGTGAAGAGCGCCAAGGAGTCCTGCACCTCCTCAACTCTGTCAATATGGACCAGGACCAGTTCCAGCTGGGCAAGACCAAAGTCTTCATCAAAGCTCCAGAGTCGGTACAAAACACTCACACACAGGAAGGACAGCTCAAAAAGTGGTTTATCCTGGTTTCCCAAAAAAAAAAAGTTCCTTGTTAACAGTAACTGTTATCAAGAACACTGGAAATTGAAAAAAGTCCTGATTAAGAGAACCTCCTGAACATTTAACCACATGGTAGGTTTCTGTTTGTCTTCTTGAAGTGTTTCATGTTTTTCTCTCTGTTTTGGTCTGCGGAACGACTCGAAGTACTATGGTACCAATGATTCTTTGCTGTGGAAACAACTCCTTTCCAAACTGTCACATCGCTATTGTGTAATTTTCAGAAGTCAATGAAAAAGAATAGACAGTGAATATATTCAGATTTTTGAATTCATCCACAAGTACTGTTTCTATATAGTGGCATTATGGCTATTGTAGTTCCCGGAAGCCCTCAGTCCATTCAACATTCAATCCGTCTCTTGCTTGTCTTTATGGTTGTTGTCATAGTGTTGTTTTCCTCTCTGCAGCTCTTCTTGTTGGAGGAGATGAGGGAAAGGAAATATAACGGTTATGCTCGGATTATTCAGAAGGCGTGGCGTAAACACATTGCTGTCCGCAAGTATGTCAAGATGAGGGAGGAAGGTAAGACTGTCATCCATAAGTGGGTTAAGGAAGCACCATGTTTGACTTTGTTTGTGTCTCCTCCTCTATATTAAGTGATTTTCTGGTTGCAGCCTCTGATGTCCTGCTGAACAAGAAGGAGCGCCGAAGAAACAGCATCAACAGAAACTTTGTGGGCGACTACATTGGGACAGACAACCATCCAGAGATCAGACAGTTTGTTGGCCGCAGAGAGAGGATCGACTTCGCAGATGTTGTAGTGAAATTTGACCGAAGATTCAGGGTAAAAACTCCAGAAAGAAACTCCAGACCCATAACAAAACTGATTGAGACTTTGTCCCAGTTCAAAAAGTTGACCTTACTTTTCCTCCTATAAGTTGTCAGTGTTTACAATCATGTAAAATGGAAGAGTTTTAGAACCTATCTGTAGGGTATTAGGCATTGTATGTGAAACAGACAGGTAAAGAATAAAGATTATATCATCAGATTTATGATGGCCAGGTCGTACAACATGAATTATGGAGGCAATTGTTTGATAACCTGGGCATAATCAAGACAGGTAAATCAAGTCCTTGGTTCTGCTTAAGGGCGAGGTTGTGGGTAAGTTTTCTCTAGTTGGCTTTCCAGTCACATTTATCTAGATAAACCTGTCATGCTCCTTGGCTGGGCTGCAGTCTTTGAGATACACCTGCCAATCAGTCAACCATCCAGGAATTTGAGGTTCAGCCTGCCAGTTTGGACCAGTCAGTCATACCTGGCAAGTTTAAAGCCTGTAATCTACCAAAATGGCATCCTGCCTCACATTTACGGTTTATGTGGCACCACCAACAACTGTGGGGTTGATGGAGAGGAAGATCAGCATCTACAGTACCTATGCTGGTGACTGTGTTGTAGATTCAGTGGCTTAGGTCTCAACAGGAGGGCAAACATACTGCAGCTTTTCCTCTTAGTATCCCCATGACATGAGAGAGGCTCTGCAGTATCAGGACTCCAACAACCCTAAAATAGCCACTGCAATCGAAGTTGGACCTGGGAGGAAGTGGAGAGCCCAAGAGGCAATGGATATCAACAAATCTTGATTGAGACATTGGACTCTGGTTTGGATGATTTTGATTTGGTCAGGTAGAATTTAACAGCTTGACCACTATTTAGTAGAACAAGATTCGGGGCAGGGGCTAATGCAAGTTAGTTGAGGAGGTGGTATGGAAAAGAGATTCAGACCAAATCATGAGTTGCAGTGATAACGTCAGGTTTGTGCTGCGGTGGGGGAGTGATGGCCCATTTGCAAATGCCATTTGTTGGCTTTCTACGTCATAAGTTATTTAACTACATTCCTATATAGCTCTCTGTAGGATTGTCTAAATCTTAGACTCTGAAACAAGAGGGAGGGTTAAAGGAGAAAACTCGGATGAATACTTGACTTGTCACGGATCTGTATTCACTGCTGCTCAAAGTCAAGTCTGGTGGTTGCTTTTTTGGGTCATAAATGTTTTACCTGTCAGAATTCACTCATTTCAGTATAAAATTAATTTACTGACTGAACTTTACTGTTTCTATTGTCCCACAGACTGTGAAGCGTGATCTCATCCTGACCCCAAAGTTCCTGTACCTGATTGGTCGAGAGAAGGTGAAACAGGGTCCAGATAAAGGTCAGATTCAGGAAGTTCTCAAGAGGAAGATTGAGCTCAACAAGATCCAGTCTGTTTCCTTGAGGTACACTCCCCAGAGAAAGATCTAAAATGAGGGCCAGAATTACAGTTTAAACTAGACCAACAACCAGAGCCAGAACTTGCACCACAAACATAACTAAAAAATGCTGCCAGAGCTAGAACTGGAAATGGGACATCACTAGGTCTATATCCAGGACAAAGGCCAGGATTAGAAATATTACCAGAACTAGAACAAGGATCAGAATAAATGCCACATCTAGGCCACATCTTGTATGACCAAAATGCTCGCATTCAACAACACTAGCATTTCACTGGTTAATTAATTGTGGTTCAAACTGTAGAACAAAATAACTGGACCTCTGTGTGTGAGAATGCTGCATCTCATTTATGTAGAGCACTTTGATATAAGTGGCATTTAGGTCTGTGGTTTTGTCGAGATATTCTGTTGTTGATGTTTGCTGTTTGGTGCTGTTGTTTTGGTTTTGGTTTTTATAGTTGTATATTTGGTTACCTTAAGATTCCTGTATTACTCATGATGAATTTCCCAAAGGACTATTAAATATCTATCAATCTAGAATTGGAACGACACTCAGGACTGGAACTAGAAAAAGAATCAGAGTACAGAACTACAACTAGTACTAGAACCAGGAACAGAATTAGTGCTAGAACCAGAGACAGAATTAGTGCAAGAACCAGGGACAGAATTAGAACTAGAACTAGAACTAGTGCCAGTACCAGGATCTGATCTAGAAATACAACCAGGGACAGAATTGGAACTGGGACCACAATTAGGATCAGAACCACAAATGAAAGCAGGACAAATGCTAAAACTTGGATCAGAGCTAAAACTAAAACCAGGGCTAGAAACAGGAGTAGAGCCAAAAGCAGGATCAGGAACACAACTAGAAATACAAAAAGGGGCAGATCAAGGACCTGGACCTGGACCAAGACCAAGACCAGGACCAGGACCAGGACCAGAATTACAATTACAATTACAATTAGAGCCAGAGTTAGAATAATAATCAGTATAGTAGAACTGGTTCCAGAACTGGCTCTGGGATTAGAACTACAACTATAACCAGAGCCAGCAACAAAAGTAAAATTACAACCAGGGCCAACAACTAGAAATAAAACAAGGGCCAGAACTGGGACTGGGACTTGAACTGACACTACAACTAGAACCATGACCAGAACCACAACTGACACCAATACAAGAATCAGAGCTAGAAATTGAACCAGAGCCAATACTAGTACTATGACAGGGTCACTTGGCTAGCGCTACAGCAAAAGCTAGAATTATATTTACAATTTTACAACTAGCACCAGAACCAAAACTTAAACCAGGACCAAAATATTTAGAAAGTGCACCA
>JAQQZW010000022.1:27216546-27227280 GCA_029814745.1 Zanclus cornutus | reverse complement strand
GTAAAACGTTGATGCTTCACACACATGTTGAACCTGCAGCACAGCAGATCTCTACAATCAGCACAGTTTCAAGGTGGCCACCCAAGATTAGAGTCACCAATCAGCATCCGACCACATGTGACATCACCTGCTACATGAGTCCATGCTGTGTGCTGCAAGTGAGCAGAGACGTCGTTTGGAGACATTTGTGTTTCCGTTTTCTTTTAATATCGGCACGGAAAAAATTAACAGATTTTTTAACCTTTCTGTTTTGAACCTGCCTCCCAACCTGAAGCTACATCAGCCGATCAGCTTGTTGTTTCTGAGATTTGGGAGGTGTGGGTCTTCCGCAACCCACAGTTACCCATAAGGCCTTTTATGCTCAGATCTGAAGGTTCAGTATACCATCACAGAACTAAAACACCAACGAGTGTTAAAGAAGCACACAGTTTGTTTTCAGCTGGAACGAGTGGTTCACCTCCTCCACTCGCTCTGCCTGTGTGTCCTGCACATCTGCACCTTCTACTCCAAGTCTTAAAGACAACAAAACCTCACATATACGATTAAAATAACACGTCAGGCATAGTTGCCAGCCGAGCGCCCGAGTCTGGTGCTTTAATATTCTGTCTGTAATGAACATTGTAGCCTCTGGGGGGCACTATCTGAGATTTTGACCGCTCGTTGTTGAAGCTAGTCAGATTGTTGGACAGGTGTGCTCAGATGTTTCCTCCTCTCCTCAGAGACTGGTGGATGTGGGGAAGGAGGAGGAGCAGGAGGAGGTTCCTCCACCTTGCAAGAGCCTCCCACAACTCTGCTCCATCCCCAAGAGACTGGTCGTCTCCTCGGGCCTTGGAGGAACACCGGTCACCCCCCAGCTGACAGAGGTGAGGCTGTCTGTCTGTCTTTCTGTCTGCCTGACTGTCACAGAGACAAACGTTCTCTTAGAGTCTGTTTCAGCGGAAATGTGAGCTTGTCACCTTACACTGCTGTTGTCAGGAAGTTAAACTGACCACAGACCAGCTGATTACACACAGACAACCAGGCTAGTTACATAACGACGGCTCCACCTTGGAGCTGGAGGGTTTTAAAAAACAGAATTTTATTTATCATGTTGGAGATGGAAGGGGGCAGTGTCAGTGCTTCCTTTATCTCATTGGTCTGTCTGGATTTTACTTTGACTAAAGTGTGATTGATTGAGTGTTCTCTCAAATGTTTCATCACTCCGAGGCTTTATGAATTCGTCACTCCATCCGGTCAGCTGTTGATCAGTCAGACTGAACGCAGGACGGACTCCACTCAGCACAGCAATCATATTTCTGCTTGTTTTCATGTTTAGAGCCTGAGGAGGATTCTGTTCGGAGGAACATTTCATGTCTTCAACTACGAGTGGAGGAAATCTTTCTTTCAGTTCAGAGAGCCGAACTCAGAGTTATCCTACGCTCTGGAGACCGACAGGGTGAGAAACACCTGCTGATATACTGCTGTTAGAGGTACTCTTACTTCAAAAAGTGCTTCTAACTTTTCTAATTCTTTACTTCCAAAACAAATTCTGTTGGTATATCTTCTAAAACCAACCACAGGTTTCCATCACCATGGTAGCAACACAGTTTTAGTTTAAGTGTAAGTCTCACCTGGCCAGGTGTGTGTGTTTCATGGTGGGGCTCGGGCCATTCAGATGGTCATCCAGGCTCGTATCATTAAATACCTGCTGTTCATCCGACAGAGCGACTCAGATGGACAGACGCTGCACAGGTGAGGACAGACTCAGTGTCAGTCTTTATGACATGATCCTGTTTGACAGGTCCGGAGTAAAGATGATACTTCCACTGGCCAAAAGGATGACATCACATCATGGACACCTGCAACATGACAGTTTGAAGTGAGAGGAACAACAGACCATCCAGCATCATCAACACCCCTCACTGTTCCAACAAACTGTAAAGATTCATTCTTGTTCAATGTCACTTATTTTTGTCATTTTTTCCATCATTTCTGTCAGCAACAATAATATTCCACTAACCAAATTAATAGATAAGATCTGGGGCAAGGTGACATCACAGTCATATCTCCCAAACTGTCACAGTTTACAAGCCAACTTTCTGCTTCAACTTTAACCTTCCGTAAGTACTGCAGCTGTTAGCACAATTTTTGTGTGTACTGAAAGATTAATACTGACATTTCAGGTGCACCCACAATAATGTTCATGTCAGTGTTTTTTGAATCTATCACAGCACCTTGCAAGGTAGCCCGTACGTCTTTCTCCCTGCCACAAGCTACTTCTGAGGGATCCCAATGTGCTGTCAGATCAGTCAGGATATATAAACCTTATGGGTCTGCCCAGAATATCCTCCCAGTTTCCTGATCAGATGTCTGAACCACTTCAAATGACTCAGTTCAACATTAAAAAGCAGTGGTTTCACATTCCAGGGTTACTTCTGAATGTCTGATTTCCTCAGAATGAGTTCAGCTACCTTTAAAAAGAAATTAATTCAGCACTTACAGATTCTTTGCGTCATTATCTCAGTCCAGGCCCATAGTTTGTGACCATAGGGGGTTGGAACATAAATCCACCCATCCATTTTATGCTGCTTTTTGTCCACTATATGCTCCAGCGCTTCCTGAGGAATCCTGAGGAAAAGCCTTCTCAGACCAGGTGCAATATATAACCTCTCCACAGTAGTCAGGGTGGTTGGGCAGCTGGACCTGCCCAGAAAAAATCCAAAGCACCCAGGAGGCACCGTAATCAGATGCTCAAACCCACTAAAACCGATTCTTGCTGATAGGAAGGTTCCTGAGACTCAGGGAACTCAGACACCCTGTTAAAGAAACTTCAGCCTCCACCCAGAGAACATGACTATAGCTGTGGGTTGAACCATAAATCCATGAATCCATTTTCTTCAGCTTATCTGGTTCGAGGTTGTGGCGACTGCAATCAAAACAAGCTCCTCCAGAGGACCCCAGGGTGCTCCCAGCCCTCTGGGGTTTTCTTGGTTGGCCCCAGGGACTCCTTCCAATTAAATGAGCTTGATACACCTCCTTGGGGTTCAGGAGGCATCTTGATATAATGTACAAACTTCCTCAAATGATTCCTTTTGTTGTGAAGCTGCGGTGGTTCTATTCCAAGCATCTTCCAGATGTCTGAGCTCCTCATCCTGCCTTTAAGGCTACACCCAGAAACCATGTGAAGGAAACTAACTTTGACCACTTGAGTCTCCAATCTCCTCCTTTCAGGCCACTACACAAAGCTATAGGGAGATTGGAACATATATCTATTCATCTGACTTCTGACTCTTAACTGGGTCTAGGTCATAGTGATGGCAGACTTAGCGAGGAGGCCATTTCATCCAGCTCTTACCAGGGGATCCCAAGATGTGTTGTTCATGACATGTTCTGGGTCTGCCCAGGCGTCTCCAGGAGGCATAAATAAGCATCTTGATTAGATACTCAAACTCATCAGCATGCCCCAGCTGACTCCTTTCAAAGGAGCAGCATTTCTACTTCGAGCTCTTTCTGGATGTTGGAGCTCACCTGGTCCCAGAAGGGCCTGAGAGTCTCCTACAGACGCCCTGCAGCTTGTTTCAGCTGGTTTTATCCACAGTTTCACTCTGACCACAACTGAGGGTTGGAATGTAAAACGATAAAGCATACGGAGACATTGGCCGTCACCACGACAGTTTCCAACCATGGATGGAAATGTCCATGGTTCACTGTCCACGTCCACATTCTTGGTTTGTGTTTTTGGTACTGCAGCTGCAAAAATGACTTCCAGATGAAGCCGTTTAGATATTCTCACTGAACAGGTCTAACGTTTAACCTTTCAGACCTCTTTTTAGTGATGTTACCATGTAGCCAGAACTCATCAGGGCTTTTGTACTGGACTGTAAGGTGCCTCTGTTATTTTGTCCACCTTCTGTCAATTACATCCATCTTCAGACTTCAGTGTGAAGTAGGACAGAGGGACCAGGAGAGGGCGTTGGCGGCAGCGTTGTCCGACAGCCTCTGGTTGGCCGGTCAGGGGGTCAGTGCCACTGTTACCTTGGTAACCGAAGACTACTGCATCACACCTCACCTGGACTACAAACTGGACAACTTCACAGAGAGGGTATCAAACAGCACTGACTCCATCACAGCCTGAGAATCATCACATACCATATCACCATATATGTTACAGCGCATTAAAGGGTTAATAACTGTGAACCATGTAACTGTGTTCCAGTTGCAGCTCTTCACATTTAACAAGAAAGAGGATGTCAGGAAGTTCATCCAGGAGCACATTCACTGTGTGAGTAAATCTAGAAAACACTCCATCTTTTCGTCCCAGTGTTTCTGTGTAAATACAGCCCGTCCAGCAGCTTGACAGACAGTTCAGTGAAAATAAAAAGCTGAAAAACAAAGCGACAATTTACCCAAACAAATCAGTGACGACGACTTCGGTTCTTGTTGCAGTTTAAAGAGGAGGGAAGTCATGGAGTCATCCTGTTCCTGTACAGCCTCATCTGCTCACGGACAGTCGACAGGTAACTATACAGAAACTGAAAGGTGATGTTAGCATCCTCTACAGCCACAAAGGACATTACATCCAGCAACATGAAAGTGTTGGACAGAGCAAATAACATAAAAAGGTACATCAAACTATACAACTGAACTGTTGAAAGAGCAGCTGGACCTCCACTAGAGACACTGTAGTTACCTTTTAAACTTGGCACTGAAAGCACAAACTTGCAAAAGTTTAAAAGCTCAAATTTAAATGTACAAATCTGCAAAACTACATTTAAAAAGCAGAGACCCAAATGTATTATCAAATAATGATATTCCAAGAATTAACTTATAGTCAGCTGCTGTCGTTTATGACATGATGAATATTCTGTATATTATGTGTCATCCTCCTCTTCCTCACAGACTGAAGGAGGACCTAGACTCCACCACCTCCCACCTGCTGTACCTCAGTCTGGGAAACTTCGTCTGTCGTCAGGTAAGACGTTCACCAGTTTTAGAAAAAGTGTCTTAAGCTTTAACTGAGAAATAACTGCATTAACATGTAAGAGTAGAACTTAAAGAAGAGAGCAGGAAGTGATCTTTGAATACATGTGGACTCATGGCGCCGCTGCAGTGTCTGAGCTTCCTGCTCGCTCTCTGCAGGCTTTGCTGAACCTGTTGCTGACGGGCAGGGCCAGTCCCAACGTCTTCAACGGGACTCTGGACTTTGGGGAGGACGGTCAGGCTCTGGAGCGCCCCCTGCAGGGCGTCCTGTCTCGCAGTGATGTGGGATATCTTCACTGGAGCCGGGAGCAGATGGAGAGAGGCAGACTGCCACTGGTAGAGTCATTTTACTTCATACTACTACTACTACTAAATGTGTACGAGAGAGTAAAGGAAAACATTCTTTACTATGTTCTTTACATTCTCTACTGCTATGTTCCTGCTGATATTTCTACTCGTTATACTTCTACTGCTGGTACTATTGCTTAGAGTAGAATAACCTTGTGCACTTCACCACTAACTACAACAGCTCCTGTTAAGGCGGAATGACTTGTGTCTCCATAACATCTAATTTATCGTTCATGTCTGATTTCAGACAGTAAAACGTATGTGATGGAGCCGCGTTGTTTGAATTACATGCAGGTGATAAAGCTGTTTATTACATATTGTGCTGCAGACACAATCATTAAACACGCTACTGAGTGAACGAGCACCTCTGCTTCTGTATTCATGGTTCATTCATTAGTGGGTTGTTTTTCATGATGTAAGCAGAGCTCGTCTTTACCTCACGTGACATAAATCACTGAAGGAAACTGCATCTTTCATTCATGTTGTCACAGAGGGTGACAACATGAATGACCTGTGCTGTTCAGTCATTAACAGTGTTCATGTCTTTCATTCACTGATTGTCCACCAGCATCTGAAAATACAAAGAGCCCAAACTGACCAATCACAGCTCAAGTAGTCTCCATGTGGTTTCTCTGAAGTGCACATTAGCAGCTGCACATAAATCTATTGATAATATAGTTTCACAAAAACACGTTTGCAGGCCTGAGCAGAGAAGGGCATTATGGGTAACCAGGTTAACCAGGACCAGAGCATCGAGCACCCTGATTGGCTGATTCAGCTCCTGTCAGGAGGCTCTCTGCAGTGATAGAGAAAGGAAACAGCCATGTGGCCTCACTTCCTGCGCAGCATTAACCAGTGTTGTGTCTGCAGGTGGGCAGCATGTTGAAGACCCCCAGGTTTCCAGTCTGGCTCTGCTGCATAAACAGCAGCTACTCAGTTGTGTTCGGTGTGAACCGCTCACTGCTGTCCGACTGGAAGGTGGAGCATCTGTTCAAGCTTTACTACTACAACGGCCAGAAGTCACAGACGACTACGGCTAGACTGACTGTAGGTGAGCACCGGTCACCCCGGGTCAGGTTACCCAAACACTAACCCGCTCTAACAGGTATCTGTTTGTCTTCTGCTTCTTGTGCAGATACTCACTCCCACCACTGGGAGACGTCATCCAGAGACTCAGACGGAGACCAAGAGAAAAGGTGTCCTTCACTGGAAATGACCATCAGGACAAAGTGGGCGGGAGCCGCTGTAGACTGGAACAGCACTTTACCTTTCTACTGAACACCTGCCAAACACACATCAGTGTCTCTGTGATGAAGATGATGAAGCACCACGTGATCAGAGATGGGTCTGCAGCAGAACCTGACCTGGGCCAAGTCTGTGGCCTCTACCTTCTCATCTATTCACAAATTAAAGCGGTCACCTGAGTTCAGTGTTGTGTCTGGGTTACAGAGATTACATACAGATACATTTAAAACTTACAATCTAAAACAAATCGAAGACTCACTTTTAACAAGTTATCCTGGACACCGGCCCAGATGCTACAGCTTTATTTCTGAAGGCCATGAAGCAAAAATTGAGTTTCTGCCTCCTGGTGGACACGTCAAGTCACGTCACATCACATCACACTGTCTTCTAAGGGATCAGATCACTGATTTCACACAGTTGAACCTACTAAGTACAAATCTGCTGATCACGTTTCAAATCATCCAACAGTTTTAAGACTTTTCATTTCATTTCAAAATATTCAAAGTTCACGGATTATTTTCCCCTCATATTCCATCACATTCCAGAGTCTGCAAACTGTTTGTTCTGGGCTTATGTTCAGTTCAGCCGCTGAGAAGCTGATCCGGGATGGGTTTTTACTGAGCTCCTGGGGCTGGATGAACCTGCTGGGATGTCCTGGAACTAAAGTAACCCTCCTACTCTCTGTTCACGAGTCCCCAGTACCCATCACATCCAAAACACGCTTTGAGTCCCAGAGAGGAACCAGTGATCCTTCTGCAGAAACTCCAGGTTTTGATAAAACACTCCATAATACCGCAGGACTCTGACAGACCTGACTCCAGTAACCCAGCCTGCCAGGAGGGAAACAGTAACAACCAAGAAAAAAGAACCAGATTCAGGTTTTCCTTTTCAACAGTCTTGTTTGTCTTCAGCGTGTCTCAGATCCACAGAGTCAAACCTGCTCAGTGTTTCCTGTCACTTCAGTTTAAAGTGTCTGGTAAACCTAAGCAGAGGTTCAGGCATTGATTTAAACTATCCCGCTCCACTGTAATGACGTGTACAGAACCCCTCCGTCCGTCCCCGGCGAGCAGAGCAGCACCGTCTTCTTCACATTGGATCCAAGACGAGCCACAGCGAGGACGTCTAGCAGACAGACGGACTCATCCAGAGACAGACAGACGGCGATGAAGTGAGCATGGAAACGGAGAGGATCACCTGAAGAAGACACACAGACATGTTCAACATAGTCTTGTTTGTCTGTGACTTTATTCTCTGAAACATTTTCATTGAAATGTTCCACTCTGGTGCTGCTTTGATTCTGCTTTGATTCTAAAGAGATGTTATGTTTTGTCCCTCAAAGCTCCCCCCTCCTCCTGTCCAATAGGGGGCAGACCGCTCCACCTTAAAGACCCTAAAACTGTGAGACTGGAATGTTCTCCAACAGAGAAACTAAAACTACCAAAAAGTGTCTACACACTGACCTGGATATACCAGGAAGTCTCCTCCAAACTTCCCAGCTGATGTCAGGTAGAAGCCCCGCCCCCTCAGGTCTCTGAACACTCGGTACCTGGTGTCACAGCGCAGGCCATCCTGCTCTCTGATTGGCCAGTTGGCCTGCAGGAAGTCCCGGGCCTCGGGACAGTAAGTCAGCCCTGCCCTCGCTGTGCTCAGCTGGACCGCCAGCGCCGACCGAGGGAAGGTAAAGCTCCGGTCCAGGGCCTCCAGGCGGCCCCGCAGGGCCTCGTCTGTGGCCTCATCTCCAGACCCTGACCAAAGAGGACCAGAACCAGAACCAGGACTGTCAGATCAGATGGCAGGTACGCTCCACAGCGTTCAATACTGCTACTGATGGTTAACAGGAGCTCTCACCTGTGTGTGATGAGGTCATGGCTCGAAGTAGTGCTGACTTCCTGTCCTCCAGCGCAAGGACACTTTGCTCTTCATAACTCCTCTGCTGGTCCTCCTCGTGCTGCTCCACCTGCAGCCCGAGCTCCACCGCTCCGTCCTGCCGACAACCACAAATTAGAACCGACCTGAGGACCAGTTAGGGCTGTAACTGACCTGAGTAAACTAACCTGGTTAATGGGTAGCTAACTAACCTGGTTAGCAGTAGGTAATCTAACCTGCTCCCTGTGTGGGAAAGCAGCAGCAGAGTGCCGCTCACTCAGCAGTCTCTCCTCCTCTGGCAGCAGCAGCAGCGGTCGGCCAAGTCTTCCATTCTGTCGAGGGGTTCGGGGCAGTGAACCCAACAGCGCCCCCACCAGGCCCTGAGACCTCACTGAGCGCAGGTCCTCCACCCTCCACAGCAGGGGGGCGGAGTCACACAGACTGACCCCAACAACATGAGAAGATTCCTCTTCCTCGCAGTCTGGGGGCTC
Organism: Zanclus cornutus; assembly: GCA_029814745.1. Taxonomy (NCBI): domain Eukaryota; kingdom Metazoa; phylum Chordata; class Actinopteri; order Acanthuriformes; family Zanclidae; genus Zanclus; species Zanclus cornutus. The sequence goes on along the minus strand of JAQQZW010000022.1, from coordinate 27,218,371 downwards.
CTTTCTGCTGGGGGGCTCATCCATCACCAGAATCTGTGGAGGACAGACAGCAGATCAATGAATCCACTCAGCTGATCAAACACTGATCAGTATCAGCCAATATCTATTACCTATATTTCAATCTTAGTTTTGATGTCAAAGGTTAAGAGGCCGACTACAGCTATCATCTGACTTTCTCTCCTCTCAGATTAATCGATGATGAAAGTAACTGCTAGCTGCACATCTAAATGTAGAAATGTCAAATGTATGCTTAGTGTCCACATTATTAGGTACAGCTGTGCAGTGTGTTACAGTCCAGAACAACAGCTCTACCACAACATCTGTTTCAGACACTCACGCACCGTCCAGTTCAACACCATCACTCACTGTGACCTCACTGATGAAACACCGAGCTGAAGCAACCAAAACTGAACGTTCGACACTTGATAACAGAAGACCTGACTGGGCTCTGCTGACCGCGCACTAGTACCTAATAAAGCGACCAATGAGTGTGTATTTGTCATGAAGTCACCAGGAGGCCGATTCTCACACGATAAAAAAAGAGTCTACTAATCTACTGATATTAAGAATAATTTACATTATTTATGAGTTTCTGTTAAAACTCAGTACGGACAAACATGAAGGAATGTTCTGTTTCAAACGCTCCAGATTTCATCTGATTTCATCTTTCAAACACAAATCAGAATAAATGATCACAAAATTGATGGTGCGAACAAAAAATCCTTCATGACCGAAGTTTAAAACACACCAACACACACTGTCTGTCTGCTGTTCACACCAGGAGCCGATCGATGAGCAGTGAGATCGATGAGCCTGCAACAACCAGTCAGATACTGATTCAGTGAAGTTAGAAACAGGCAGTGAACCAGCTAACCAGTAGGTCAGTAACTGGTTAACGTTAGACGTTAGCTTACTCTGCTGCACGTTGTTCCTCGCGCTCTCCACGACCTGCCGGAAACTGCTCCGTTCGAAGTTTTTACGTAAACGATACAAACTGAAACAAAACACCAACAAACACTGAAGGCCGAACTCGTTAACGGACAGTGATGAACTTACCGCACATCTACGCAGTCCGCCGCTCTGCTGCCGGCGGGTCAGTTAGACAGCAACACCGTCACAGCACTCTGGCGCGGACCTTCTCGGATCAGAACAGGCGGGGAGGGGACACGGGCGCGCGCCCCACTCACTTTAGCAACACGAACGAGCGTAAACAGAAAAAAAACAGGCAGTAAAACCTACCAATACAAAAGCAGAGACGTTTGAGTGACAGCGAAATTGACCAAAGGCAGGCCTGAAATGGCCTCTAATGTTTACTTAAACGCTGAGGACCTGAGTTTAGGCTTACAGGCGAAAGTTTATCTTTGCGTTCAACTGTTTCATTAATTAGTATTTTCTTTAAACTTTATTATTTTCCCCCCATATTATTAAATATAAACCTACAAGTTTCTATGTTTTTAAAAATGTCAGTTATCTATCATCTGTTTAACATCAACATTAAATGTTTTCATTTTAAATTTTACAGTCAGTCATTTACAACTGCAGATTATTTTCATGATGAATTATTTTCAAAAATCAATTAATATCCTACTTATAGTGTAGCTAAACAGAGAAATACATGAATGGTTTTAAAAGGTCAAACATTCAGATTTCAATGATTTCAAACAGAAAAAAGCAGCAAATATTTGTACTGTTCCTTCATAAATGACTAAATTACTAATTTTTGTTTTCAACAATGCATTTCAGACCTTCTACATTTTCCTCAAACATAAATTTGTTATTGAGAATTAAAGTTCTTTTTTTTTTTTTTAAGTATTTCAGTAAACTT
>JAQQZW010000022.1:26706202-26717677 GCA_029814745.1 Zanclus cornutus | reverse complement strand
GTGGTTCCCTACCTGTTGAGCCTGATGTTCCTGACAGCACCATCAGATGAACTCAAGAACCTCTTCATCAGAACCTCCCATTAAGTTACAGATGTATTCATTCAAACTGTTTTTTTTCAGTTATGTAAAAATGGATTATTCCTTCTCACACAAGACACAGTGATCTGAAAATTGTAAACACTGTAAACATGTTTGTTTACGATGTATGTAAACAAACATGTTTTATTACTCAAAACTCAACAGAAACAATAAAAGTCACCAGGCTCCTCTTGGTTTTTCTTTTCACTGTTCCAACAATCACAAACCTTGGTTCAGTCAAAATAAACCTTTATTCACCGAGTCAAATGTGAAAATCCCTGCTGCTGATGTTGACCTTCCAGCCACTTTGCTCCCACTTCATGCGTCTCCTGTCCCCGCCTGCTGTGTCTTTGCAGTCCCTGGAGTCAGAGTCGTGGTTGGAGCTGCTGTAAATCACTTCAGTGCTGTAAAATCTGTTGTCTAACTGGCCCTAGTTGCTCTTGGAGGCTGTGTTCAGTCTCGGTCCGTCCATGTTTGCTGGAAGGCTGCTGAGCTCGGTCTGTTTACCGCTTTGCACACATTAACACTCGCTCTGTGCTGCGGCTCCCGGGCAGACTCAGGCAGCTAATAGGGCCAGTTGCTGCACAACTAACCCGAGCTAAAAACTAATGATAGCTAGTAGCTACAGCTAAAGACAGCTTGAGCAAAGAGCATAGCGAGCAGCAGTTAGCGATCACTCTGGTGGGATATGGTGCCCCCTGTGTGTTTGGAGGGACCTTCGACAGGTGGCCATATCATACATGATTTCCGTTTGATTAATGCACGTGCTTCATAATACGGTGTTTGTCACAGAACACACGTGTTTCTTACTACATCCAAACACGTGTTATGATGTACAGTTTACATGAACAAACGTGTTTCGGCCTCAGCTGCAGCAGTTGTTTTTTTTTTTTTTCTTGTGGATCTGAGTTTAAAGCTCTGATGGTTTGATTCATATCTGATTAACGGGGCTTCTCCACATCTGTCCTCATTCAGACTGTTCAAAGAGTGTGTGGGTCAGAAAAATGGAGCACGATTGTCACTGACATTATCTGATGCGCACACACACACACACACACACACACACACACAGTCAGCTGTCTGCTTCCTAAGAATCTCAGAGATGCTTGTCTGTCTCTGCACGGTGTTTACATTCCTCACTGTCTGAACACAGAGAATACACCATAAAAACAAAACACACTTCCGAAAACATGAAATTCACTCTGCTGCAGTTTAAGCAAATATGTGGAAACACACCTGAGGCCTGTACTAAGAAGCAAGTTCAACATACCCAGGACATCTTTTTGTTTTCTGGCCTCACTCAGCGTAACAACTGCAATCCCGCTCAGCTGTCACACAGCAGTGGTTATCAACTCGGTAAGTCAACACAGGTTTTCCTCATCGAGGCATAACGCGTTCATATTAAAGGTACGGCGAATCTCAAATATGGACAAGCCTACATATTTTATAAACGAAGAGCAAATCTTAATCGTAGACAATTTAAATTTGTAATTCAGGCTGAAAGCAGCACAGTTGCAGCTGCCAGATGCAGGAAGGACAGCTGGGAAAAAATCGCTGACTGTGTGAATGCATTAAGCTTAAAATATCACTGCAAAGACAATAAAAAGAAATCCACTGGATTGGTGCTGTAACACAAAATACATGGCACAGTTTAACGATAGAAAGGTCTGCACACAAAAAGGCCCCTGTTTGAAGGACTTTTTCTTCTGTGTCGTTTTGGGCACAGCGCTCCTCAGACTGCTTCTTTATCACTGCTACAGCATTGGGGCACAAGAAGATTTGAATATTACATTGGTGTATTCCATCATTAATTCCACGGGCTGTCCAGCATACTCCAACAGATCCCCTCACAAGATACCTTAAGGGTCACAGCCATAAACCCTCTGCAAGACCACAAAACACATGTAGACTGACTGGACAAACTCCTGTGACCCCTTCAGGATTCCTGCAGGAATGAACAGCTGGTCTGCTGTTCCAGGACCAGGACAGAATCCACGTCCCTCTTCTTGAATCTGAGGTTAAAAGAACCACAGAAGCTGCAGTTCTTCTGTCCTCCTGATACCTGTCTGCTACTACAGGAGTCCAGCGGTCCACACTACCTGAAATGACTCCTTCAGCTGATGCCCTCCATCATAGCTGCTGTCCACCAGCAAGTTCTTTATTTACTGCTAAGAAAAGCATCAAAACCATCTGGTCATGATTTTGAGAAGCCATCTCACGCATTTTGAAAAACGTGTCAGTCATGTTCCCGACCTCCGCTGGGATGCATTAAAATTCTTCAAGAGGTGAAAGGTCACTAGACTCAGGCTCGACCCTCTGCCAGATATTCACCTTTACTGTTTTACTTTCCTGTTTTAGTGTGCCACATCTGACAACTTCGAGTATTCATTAAATTACTGTAAACTCAGTCCCTGACCTCGGCCTCAGGTGTTCTGGTACCAGGTATACTTATTGACAGTCCATGACTTCAGACCGAGCTTAGGCAGGCAGCTCAGTCCCCACAAACAGGTTCCTCACTGTGTGTTCTACACAGAGTGTTCTACGGGAGTTTGTTTCTAGAGACGGTTCCATGTGTGACGGTTCCAACTCATTTTCTACTGAAGAGCTGACATTCGACATTCCACATCTGTAGAACCAGTTTTTACGGCGTGGGGTCAATGCACCAAGGCTTCCCATCCATCTGCCTCCCAGCCTGTATGTCCAGCCTCGCTGCTGCTGGGCCACCATCAAACTGGCCCCATGCTTTTCTTTGGGCTGAGCCCCAGTGGGTCTCAGATGTGTGGATGGGAACATCTGAAGGTCCGTAATTGGACCCCTCACTTGGGACCTATTTAATGTGGGGGATTAACCAGGAGTTGTGTCCAATGACAAAACTGCTCCCAGGGTCATGGGGGTACACAAAGCCCTCCACCACAAAAAAGTGGAGACTCTCTGGGCATTATGGCCGTCTTGAAACTGACTGAAGACCGAGTGATGTATTGTCTTGATGTCATGCCTATGTCATGGTGATGTTTGTGTTCTATCTTGGTTTCCAGGGCGACCAGACGGAGCCGTGCGCTGGTCGGGACTGCTCCACCTGCCAGTGTTTCCCAGCCAAAGGAGCGAGGGTGAGACTCTGCATGCTCACACACAGCAGCCAATTGGAGCCCAGCTGCTGACATCATCACAGCTGCATACACTGTCCTCTGTTAACGGACCTGTGACACCTTCACTGTCAGCTCGTAAACCACAGACAGTAAAACACAGTGAAGACACACACACACACGAAAACACACTCAGACATGAACACACACACACACCGTAATAATGAGCTGCTGGATGGAGGAGTGTTGGTGAGGAATGTTTTGGTGTTAAATTAGCAGCTGTTTACCTTAAACTGAGTCAGCAGATTCCACACACAAACACGCACACACACGCAGACACACACATGCACACACACAAACACACACACCACACACACAAACATCTCTCTCTCTGTTTAAACTCTGAGCTTCTGTTTCCAGAAACATCTTTTGGATAATGTTAACAGATAAAGACAAGTGATCCGGTGGCCCACAGTCCATGGAGTTTTCATGATAACAGTTTTACTGATGTTTATGGAGATGCTTCTGCCCACATGGTGGTTCAGTTGTTTCCGTCTACAGAGGTCAAAACTCCTAAAGTACTTGCAGGTCTTTAGTATTTAGTATCATGAGAAACATTAAGGACAACATTTAAATAGGGTGGGTATGTAGCAGGAAAGTTCCCAAAGGTTAAAAACAAATACAAAGGTCAACCAATCATATACATCCACACGCACACACATCAGCCAATGGAGCACCAGCACAGTTGGGTTGAGTATATGGTCATGTGGCTATAGGCTGTTCGTTCTCCAATCGGCTCTTCTCCATTTAACTTGACAGTAGGGGAAGTCATGCCGGAAACCCCTACTCTGCTTTTCCAGATGTTTCCTACACAGTCTCATTGAGGTCCAGATGTTTCTGTACACAATCACATTTCAATCCAGATGTTTCTGTACACAGTCAGTGTGGTCCAAATGTTTCCGTATATGGTCATATTGAGGTCCAGATGTTTCTGTGCACAGTCACATTTCAGTCCAGATGTTTTTGTACACGGTCAGTGTGGTCCAGATGTTTCCATATATAGTCTCATTTAGAGTACAGATGTTTCTGTACACAGTCACATTTCAATCCAGATGTTTCGGTACACAGTCAGTGTGGTCCAAATGTTTCCGTATATAGTCATATTGAGGCCCAGATGTTTCTGTGCACAGTCAGTGTCGTCCAGATGTTTCTTACAAAGTCACAGTGTGGTGTAGATGTTTCTGTGCATAGTCATATTGGTGTCCAGATGTTTTTTTAATTCACAATCACAGTGCGGTCCAGATGTTTCCGTATATAGTCATACTGAGGTCCAGATGTTTCTGTCCACAGTATGTATGGTCCAGATGTTTCTTACAAAGTCACAGTGTGGTGTAGATGTTTCTGTATATAGTCATATTGAGGTCCAGATGTTTCTGTAGACAGTCATACTGAGGTCCAGATGTTTTTGTACAGAGGCACTGCGTCCTCCAGATGTTTAAGCTGAGTAAATAACAATAATAAGTTGAGCACCGATCAAACAGCTAATAAAACATCTGCTGTCACTACAATCAGCTGGTTTTCTAAACTACAACATTTAACTGTACAGACTGTCTGCCAAACATAAACTGACCTCCAATCTGTGTGTGTTGATGTGTGTATGTGTGATGAGATGTGTGTCAGTGTTAGTGTGTGTGTATATTGTGGTGTGTATCGGTGTTAATGTGGGTGTTTGTACAGCTGGGGGCAGCAGACAGGCAGAGAGGATTGTGGGAAGGCGTCTGTCTCAGTGATTTCACAGTTCAGTGGTTTCAAAGAAAGAAGGACAGAGAGAGGACTAACAGAGATCACAGCTGTCACATCTCATCACACACACACACTCAGTACACAGCACACACATCTCATCACACACACACACACACTCAGTACACAGCACACACATCACACACACAAACATACACAATAACATATGCAAACACACATTAATACACTTACACTCACACATCAACTGAAAACAGTATGTCGTTACTGATTATTATTGATTGGCTCTAAGATTTATCAATAACAGCCAGCACTAGTGCACCTGACTGAATCCCTCGTTATGACTTATAATAACACTGATGATAAGTTTATAGACATGAGAGTTGATTAATAACACATTATAATGTAGCTGTGAGCAGATATGAGGACGCTTTAAGTGTGTTAATGTAGAAAATTAAGAACTTTCTTTTTCTTTCCCTCCTTTGTTGTTTGTTTCTTTCATGGATAATCATATTTAATGATGTGTGATTACACACATCATTGAACAGTAGTGTGACAGAAACAAACAAAAACATCCTCGCCTCAAAGTCTGCTTACTAATTTTCCTCTGGAGCTTTTCAGTCTCTTCTTACATACAGACACCACACACACACACACACACACACACACACACACACACACACACGTTCAGGTTCAGGATCACGTTCACACTGTAAAAAGTCCAAAAACGTCTCACTTTTTGCTTCTTTCTCTTGTCCTCTTTCTTAAAACTAAATTACTGCGTGTGTGCGTGAGTACGTGTGTGTGTGCGTGTGTGTGTGAGTTTGTGTGAGTGTGTGTGTGAGTTTGTGTGTTTGTGAGTGTGTATGCGTGTGAGTTTGTGAGCGTTTATGTGTGTGTGAGTTTGTATGAGTTTGTGTGTGTGTGTGAGTGTGTGTGCGTGTGAGTTTGTGTGTGTGTGAGTGTGTGTGCGTGTGCTTCAGTCTCATCTGATGTCTGCTGATTTAAAGGAAAATTTCATCTGGTTGAACATCCTGACTGTGTGAGCTGCTGTCAGAACACAGTGTGTGTGTTTGTGTGTTGTTGTTGTTATTGTTGTGGTGGTATCACACTGCCCTCTTGTGTTCAGATCACAACATTACATGTCAGAGACTCTGCTGCACCAATGTCTGTTTAAAGAGAAATAATTTGGAGCTTTGTAGAATCTCAGCCCCGACTGTCCAGACAAACACTTCAGGATCTCCAAACAGAACTGTGATTAAAAACCTAACCCTTACCCCTGTTCACGGATACCGGACTACTTCTGTATAACCTGACTTGGTCAAAAACCTGTTCTTTGCAATATCATGCTGACAAACCATGTGGTGAAAGTAAAACACCTAATTTCCTAAAACTTTGTGTCCAAATGCTGCAAATGTGCAGGTGTCATCTCGTCTCATGTCTGATTCGGGTTATATTACCTCATCACACGCTATGCTTGCTCCTGTCGGGCAGCGTAGGAAAAACACTCTTGTGTGCTTCATCCAACCCTGAAGCGACTCCTCAGATACATCATTAGTTCCTAATGAATGTCACTTTATTCACATTCGAAGCTTTTACTGAAGGATTTCACATTAAGCTGTGAATGTCTCATTTTGGTGATTCCAATGAAGGAAGTCAATAATGATGAAGTTAATAAAAGTTGAAAGTGTTTCAGATGCTAAACGCCAACAAATAAGAATGGATGCGGAATATTTCATCAGATAAAAACTTATTTTCTGAATAAGTTTTGACTTTTTGGTGACCGATTGGTGAATTTAAAGTCAAATTTATCAGACGCTTCCATCTGATAATCCGAGCTTGTGGTATTTTTGGTTTCTGTTGGAGAGCCGACGTGAGGAGGTGGCTGCTCTTTGTTTTCTTTTTCAGCAGGTTCTCTTACTTCATCGGGTTCTTTTGGGGATCTACTAGGTTCTGTCAGGACCTAAAAGATTTTAACAACTTCCATCACATACTGTCAGGCTTTGTTAGGTTGGTGAGGTTCTATCAAGTTCTAGAACATTTTACCATGTTTGATTAGGTTCTATTATTTTTTATCAGGTTCTGTCGGGTCCCATCAGGTTCTTTCAGTTTATACTAAGGGATGTTAGTCTCTGACAGGTTCTATCGGGTTCTGTTTAGCAGGTTCTGGGTTTTAGCAGGTTCTAACAGTTTATGTTAGGCTAACAGTTTCTCTTACTTTCCACCAGGTTCTGTCAGGTTTAACAGGCTCTTTTATGTTCTACCAGGTTATACAGTATCAGTTATACAGTATCAGTTTCCACCCATTTCAATCAGATTCCATCAGGTTCTATCAGATTCTAATTATTTTACTTGTGTTCTGCAGGGTTCTCCAGGTCCTCTGGGGCGGCAGGGCCCACAGGGGCCCCCAGGCTTTCCAGGCCCCCAGGGGCCTGTAGGAGAGAAGGGCCAGAGGGGAGATGAGGGGCCAACAGGAGCTGTAGGACCGAAAGGAGACATGGTGAATAAACACGGTCCTGTTTCAAACACGACGGTTCTCTTTGTTCTTAAGATCTTTTATTCTGACCTGAGGATAAGATGGCCGACCATCTGATGTGGTCTGATGACCAATCACAGTTCTCGCAGTCCCCATGTGGTATGTAACCCTGACATGAGACCCTGTAATGTTGAATCATATCTGTTTGTTGTTTCAGGGAAGTGTCGGTGTTCCTGGTTTTCCAGGTTTAGAAGGAGTCTCGGTAAGAAGTCCCGCCTCCTCGACCTCTCAGCTTTTCTTATTGGCTCAGCTGTATTGAGGTCAAAGTTTAGACTGAGGATGTGTTTGTGTGTTCAGGGTCACCCCGGCCCTGCTGGAGGTCCAGGTTTTCCAGGTCTGGACGGATGTAATGGAACCAAAGGAGAGAGAGGAGATCCTGGACTTCCTGGAGAATTTGGACCTGATGGAGAACCGGTCAGAGACACTGATCAAAAACTGATCAATGAGATACACTGATTAGAAATGTCGCTAACAAATTATTTTAAAATGAAAATTTGTGTTGAGATCTACACAGTGTTTGCTGTGACACTCAAGTTAGAGGAAATAGTAATATTAGTGTTAAAATACTGACAGTATTCATTATAAGTTGAACAAATTTCAAACAAACGACATCTGAAGAGTTAAAAGTTTAAACTGCCATCATGTCCTCAGAGCATCAAGTGTGTCTGTCAGAGGTACTATGGTTTTAGTTTCAGGTTCTAGACATTATCATTAACTTTGTAATAAGTCTTCCTTTTTTTCCACCAGACTCCATAGGAATTTCTGTTGATTTAAGAATAAGAAGTCTTTCAACCTTTACAACACCAGCAAAATGTCTGTAAACACAGCAGAGGATTTTATCTCATATAGCATTAGTGTACTGCCATACATGTAGTGCAGTATTAGGTAATCAACATAGTAACTGCTTTATTCTGCAGGGTTTTCCAGGACTGAAGGGATTTCGAGGAGATCCAGCGATCTACTTCATACAGTATCCTGGAATACCTGTAAGTACACCTGTACTACAAGTTTTTCTTGTACTGTAAGTACGCCTGTGCTGTGAATGCACATGTACTGTACAGCACTGGTACACATGAGACTGGACTAAGGTAGACTTAAGTCAGTAGAACTTGGAGTGTTGTCTGCTGTGAGACTGAACCCTGATCAGCTGAAGACTTTAAAAGCCAGCAGGTGGATGTTTCCAGGTGAAACAGTCACCTGTGTGACAGCAGCAGGTAAAACAGCAGCTTGGTAAATACATTTCTGCACTGCAGTAATAGCTAACTGGCCTCATCTGTTCGTGTTTTCTGGTTTTACCTCTCTAACAGAATTCTGAATAATGTTGAAATATTGATGCTTTTAATGCAGTCAGTATGTAACATAAAGACGCACTGTGTTTGTGTCTGGCAGGGAGACGTCGGGCCGAGTGGACTTCCTGGTCTGCAGGTGAGAACAAAACAGCACATTAACCAGTAAGAAAGACAGATTGTAGATTACTGAGGTTTTTGTCCTTGAGTGTTTCATTGGGAAATGTTGTATTTCATTCGTCACAACATTTTCTGACACCTGAACTTACTTTGCAGATTTTACTTTTAAAACATGAACAGTTTGCAAAAAATGATCCATATGATCAGTGTGTAAAATTAACTTATTGAGTCATTTCAGTTCTTAACTGAGTCCTTATGTCATATTTTGTTTTAAAAAGGCGACGAAGCTGTGAGACGTTCCAACCTGTTTTAGTGCCAATGAACTTGTTTCAAGTTTTTTATTGAATTTATTTTTTCAGGATTCTCAAAAAATCTTTCTGGAGCATTTTTGAAGAAAGTTAATTGATATAAAAACAGATTTCTGGATTGTCAGAATGACTTTAATACGAAAAATATTCTCATTTTTAAGTTTTCCAGTGTATTATGGTTATCAATATGTTGTATGAGTGTCAAAATGTTGTTCCAAGTATTAGAAATGTGAAAATGTGACTGGATGGCCAAAGTGCCAAAATGTAAGAAACTGTGTATAAAAAATGGAAAACCTCAGATTTGGAATAAAACCCCGCCCCCAACCCGGACGCCCCCCCCAGCGCTCTGAAGTACATTATGACTCAGACATAAACACACAGGGGAGAGTCGAGACGAGAGGCAGACAACAGTCAGAAAGCTCTGATTAAGAGCGGACTCACTCTTCTGTGCTCATCCTTCCCACAGGCAGGTCTCTTATGTTCTGAGACTGTGGAGATCATCAAAAGCAGCAACCTGATGCGCCGCTATGAGACACAGCTCAGAGCATCAGAGACGAACCCTCTCTAACCTGAACTGAGGGCACAGAAAGTATATTATTTAATATGGCACTGAATCACACTGTACTCAGACATCATGATGTTCCGGACCTTTGCTTGGGGAAATTTTCTCTAACCGGACCTCTTTGAATTTTTAATTTCTTTGAATCCTGCCCTTCTGTCAGTGTCATCTTGGGTCTATAATATTCTCTAGCTGTGGCGGCTTTACAGAAATGTAACTAATCCTTCCTGAGTGTTGTCATGATTTATGTTTTACAGGTAATTTCATGTCTTCTTTCACCTTGAAAACCCTCACAGACTGAAGCAGGTCCCCAAAATTTCGATTTTGCCTCCTGAAGTTTTAGAATTTGAACACAAAGAAGCCAAAAAGCAGAAAAATCTGATTAAGAACAAAATAATTTTCATTTTTAAATATTTGGAAAAACTACACACGCATAAAGATAAATGGGAGTTATTTGTTTTTAACTTGCAGTCCGTTTCATTTTCTGGGCATAAAAATAAAAAAACTGAGCAGAAAACTTTCTGTTGTTAATGTGACTGAAGGATAAACTCACTCTTTGTGTTTGGGGGCTGATGGGAGTTCTAACTGTCAAGGAGGTCGGCCAGAAAATACATCCAGAAAACTATTCAAAGGTTTCGGGTAAGTAATGAACTCGACTTTGCTTTGGGCAAAGACGTCCTTCAAATTATTTGGGTCAATAACTGCAAGATTTCCAAACAGACTAAAATGGAAATCAATAAAATCCAGACAGGATAATAAACAGCTGATCACCTTTTCCTTATATCATCATTCAAATTCAGAGTCGTTATATTACACAAAACATAAAACCATAACTTCCTTCATAACACACTGAATTAAAAAAAATACAAATGAAGACGAGTGTTAAAATCAGCGGAACAGAAAGCAGAGTTTGGTGTACAGACAAAAGGAGATGAGCATGTACAATTAAAAAACACATAGAAACTGTGAGTACGAAGACAAATGCACAAAGTCACTCAACTGAAATTCACAGAAGTTAAAGAATATAAAAGCAATATTAAAAACACACATTTCAGCTTTTAGAAATATCTTAATGAAACAGAAGTTTTCAGGCCCAGAGGCCGGTCTCTCAGGCTGCCTGATGCAACCGCCTGACAAAGACAAACTCAATAGGAATGATTTTGGAACATTAAACTGATGGGTTCAGCTTCAGGTCAGCTGACAGAAGCTGCAGAACTTTCAGGCAGCACGCTGTCAGCCATGTTTATCAGGCTGAACGAGGTGCCTTTGGCAAAGGCTCATGGGAATTTGGCATTTGTGTGCTGAATGTTTGAGGTGTTTGGTGTCTGAAAAACAAACTCTCACTCAACAAAGAAAACACATCTCATTCAGGTGGGAGTTCTAAACAACGTCTCGTCTCCATGAACTGAAACCATTGATCTTTATTCTATTGATTACTGATTGTTAATTAGAACACACGAGCTGTTTTCAAAACATTTCAAAACAACAAACAAACAAAAACACTATATTGTAAAAGAACTGAGCAGTTTAGTACGACCCTGATTTTAAAACAGCTGGGCTGCTGTGTAAACATAAATAAAAACAGAATGCAATCATTTGTAAACAAACTGTTCACCAACAACAGTTTCCTGAAGTGTTCCTGAGCTCATGCAGTAACATCCTTCATCCAATCATGTGTTCACAGAGCGGTGAACTCGCTCCATCCTCGCCTGTGAGTGGCTGAGCCTTTCCAGGATGCTCCTTTCAT
>JAQQZW010000022.1:26581475-26595078 GCA_029814745.1 Zanclus cornutus | reverse complement strand
TTTGCTACAGCTAATGCTAATACTGCTGCTGCTCTTCCTCCTCCTCCTCCTCCTCCTCCTCCTACAACTACTAGTACTACCACTACTGCTGCTGCTGCTGCTGCTTCTCCTTTTACTGCCACTACTTATGCATCTAGTATTACTGCCAGAGTTTAGCTACTTTGGCAGCTACTGTCATTTTTAATTGAGGAATTCAAGTGTAACTGACATCTACATCCAAACTTGACCCACTGTTACAAAAACAAGATTCCTGAAGAGAAACAGAGGAAAAACTTTTGACATTAGATCATTTTGACCAAGAGCAGTGTTGACAGTTCGGCTCATGGCCAAAGACGGAAACATAAAACACAATAATCGAAAGGGGGTTTAGTCCGCTGCTAAAGCCTTTGGTGAGATGAGGTAGTTAAACCCACCTTCCCCCTCATACCTGATCTTTATCAGTTTTAGAAAAAATTTGACTCCTGAAACCACCGGGAGGCAGATGGAGCGCGGCCCGGCTGATAAACATGTGGAGGCTGAAATGTCTGGACGTGGGTTTCGGCCTGTTGGGAGTCCTGTTGTTGCATGAAGGGGCAGTTATTAATGTAAAATTCTGGACATGATCTTATGCCAACAATTGTGTGTCACTGAGCACGGATCAGTGTGGTTTAAATCGAACAAAGCATGACTTCTTTCAGACCTGTCGTCTACATCTGGATCTCTGGAAGACAGCTGTGCTTAAAAGAAGTGAAGCCTGTGTATGACTGAGCTGTACGAGCCCAAGTCAGACAAAAGAAGAGTTTGTATGTGACGCATCAATCACCTCTTTCCACAACCTCTGCTACTGCTGCAACTACATCTGCTTATACACTTAGTCCAGTCGTGTTACTGCTACTCCTCCTGGTGCTCCCACTGCTACTGCTAAATCTTCACCACAATTAGTCCTATTGGTACGACTACTACTACTACAACTACTACTACTACTACTGCTACTACTACTAATACTGCTACTACAACTACTACTACTACTACCACTATTCCTGTAGGCCTTTTAATATTCTTAAGAAGGACAGATGAACCAAAAAAGGCAGCCAGACACACTGAAACTGAAACACACTTCATCCATCCATCCATCATCCATCCCTCAGTCATCCCTTCATTAACCTTCCTCTCTCCCTGCAGCCATTACAGATGAGACTCTGAGTTTCGTGGCTCGTAGTCGGCGCCTCCTGGTGGTTGTTAGCCCAGGCTATGCCTCTCAAGGCTCCCAGGCCCTGCTGGAGCTGAAGGCCGGCATCGACGGCATGGCACTGGGCGGGCACCTGCGGGTGATCCTGATTCAGTACAAGCCTGTCCGGAGGCAGGGCTGGGTCAGAGAGCTGAGGAGGGCCCGGGTGGCCCTGGCGCTGGTCCGATGGCAGGGGGACAAGTCCAGAGAGCTGACATCCCGCTTCTGGAAGAGGCTGAGGTTGGAGTTACCTGTGAGGAGCAGGGAGGCGCAGGGGAGCAGTAAGGAGGTGGCTCTGATGAGACTGTATAGTCAGAACAGCACAAACTCCCAAACAGGCCTCATCATCAACACTGTCAAAGACCCACATAAAGTCCTAAACTCTGCAGCGTAGCCAAGACAGAGGTCTGCAACATTTCTCTTACAGTGCCTGAGGCTCAAGACTTTACTACAAAAACAGTTTTTTTCCAGTGCCTTACAAATTTTCAGTATTTTTCTATAAGTCCTGAATTTCATTTGACAAGACTAAAAGTTTGCGGCGTCACTAGCTGCTCTTTGAGTCTCTGTCTTCTTACAAAGTCAAAGGAAACATTTTCACTTCAGCGTGCTGACATGTATTTAGATTTGCAGGTACTTTATGATAAACCAAAGTATTAGAGAATTGAGAAGTTTGACATGATGATGGAGCTAAATGGAAGGTAAGGGAATAACAGCATTTATATTTCATCCTCTGGGGACCATGAAGGCCTGTATCAGGTTTCACAGCAGTCCCTCCAATAGTTGTTGAGATATTTCAATTAAAACCAATCATGTCAACCTCATGTTGGTGCAAGACGAAAAGTCATTAGGATTCATCCACTGGGGAGCATGAATGTCTGCACAGAATTTCATGGCCATATATATTAAATAGATGTTTGATTTTTCAGTGTGGACAACCCACAATTTGCCCTCCCTAGAGCCATGCCGCTAGTAAGGCTAAAAACGAGCTACATTTTTTAAAACTGTTCCAGTAAAACAAAGTTAAAATTTCAAGTTGGTAATACTCTAACTCATCAGTCTTCATGAGTGAATTATATTTTGGTGCTTTAAAGTTATTTCAACTTAAATCCCATCTCGCACCTGTTGCTAGCAAAAGAGCTAGCTTTTAGCTTTGATATCAGGCAACCGACGTTAGTTAACTTGCCAGAAAATAGCATCTCATTAGCTAAAATGTTTATCCATTACAACCACATTATGAAAAAGTGACAGCATCCTAAAGATTTATCTATTCATAGAGTAAATGGAAAGTTTGTCCTGAGGGTGACGCTAGAGGAAAGATCATGGAGTCACTGAATCTAAAGTGGTCATTGTCAGAAAAGTAGGAATGAGATCAGGACCTTTCTTGAAAATCCAGCCCAGCAGGTGCTCAGATACTGAAGTGTTGGCTGATCAACCGGATACTTATACAGTTTCTTGCACTGTTTATTAACTGCAGTTTTCCACAGATAGTTCAAGAAAACAGCGGAAAGACAAAACACTCATAAAAAGCTCCAGAGATGAAGAATTAAGGAGCGAACAAAACACAAAAACTTGCAATGTTAACGCTAGTTACTTTTTCATGAACTCAACTTCAAGTTTTGATGTCCTCTCATCATTAGCATCATTACCATAAATCATTTTTCATCTGCACATTATCATCACTTTAATATTCACTGTGTGCTTTACATTACTGCAGCGTCTGTCCAGATAACAGAGCAGCGTGTCACCTTTAAAACGACAGGCTGCAGTGTTTTAAGAAATTGGCCAAATTGTTTCTGTATGTGTTTGTTTGAAGCCTGAAGTTTGGGTTAACCTCTTACTTTGTGCAAAGAAGGCAGAAGCAACCAACCACAGCAGCCAATAGGCTGAGACACATGTCAATAAAGGCTAAAATATATACCGTATCTTTTTACATCAAGACACATTAATAGAGCTTAAATAAATGGCATGTGCCAATATAACAAACATTTTGACAGCCTCTGTTGTACTTAGGATCACTTGTTCTTTGAGCTTAAGGCTACATTAGCATGTTCAATCGTCAGTATCCTGACACTAGCATATTAGCATGTGTATGATATGTATCAGTATTCGCATTATTCATAAAATGACAGCTAAGACTGATGGTAACTGAGTGATTGGCATCTTATGATAAACAAAAGTGTTTGAAAACAGGTGCAATAGACCTGTTGGTGGCACTAAAAGAAAGCTCAGAGTCAATGAGATTTCATCCTCAAGGGACCACGAATGTGTGTAACACAAAAATAAAGTTGGGTGTTATCTGCATAGAGGGAGATTTGCAATCATATATTTTCAGCCTTTAAAAGCACTGCAGCTATAAATGTTACGGCGGAGACACAGATAGATCCACATACTGCAACGTTTCAAATATGAGTCAAGGAAAATGTATTTACTGAGTAAAACTTGCCTTATCATTATATTACAATGATGTAATTATTCTGCACTTTCTGTATTTTTGTTACATTTTTAGCACTGTTTCCACTTTCAAACATTAAGTACATCAAAATAAATCAGCTGTATCTTTGTCTTTAACACTTCAATAATAACGGTATTGTAATGGGAGAATGCATCTTGCACATTGTCATGCTCTAATTTTTGTAATTTTAGCAGTTTAACATATTTCATGTATTTTTGGAATAAATGATTATTTAATCTAAAATCATTCACCATCATCATTCATTTTAGTGTTTTTCGTTTCATGTCTTTCATTTACACAAATACAGCCAAGCCCATAATGCACACATTGTTAAATATATGATTCATACAATTACTCTCTCTTGTTATTCTTATCCTCCTGTCCACCAGAGGGGAACATGAAGGCACAGCTTCGGTCCAGAGGTCTAGAATTCACTAGCTCTTGTGTCCAAGAACACATTCAGATTTCATTTCAAAATCAGTAATGCAGTGCAGATTTTAATGTGTGTACAACACCACAGCACAACAATGTTAACATAAATGAAGTTTGATGGAAACATCTTGACTCAAAGTCCACTTACTGGCTTTTTTCTGAGCTATATGGTCTGAAAACAAAGCTTAAAAGTATTGATGGATTATCTTTCGCTTGCATGATTGGTGAATGAAGGTAAGAAATCAAGCTAGATCTATCCAGCAGCCAATTTATAGCCATGCTAGCAGCACAGCAGTGTGAAGGCTCAGCTTTGAGCTTAATGCTAACATTTGCATGCTATTATTTAGCATCCATACGATAGTATGCTAGCATGCCCGTTGGTTGGCATGCTCTTGACAGCTCTTCAGTTGTTTTTCTGTTTCCCTTTGGAGGGAAAATTTATTTAAAACACTGCTTGTGTTTATGAGAATTCTGTTTAGGAACAAAGGAAGGAAAACTCCTTTTAAAGAATATTTGTGTATGTGTGAACTCGACCTATGTTATGATGTGAATGTGGCATCAGTACTGCCCTTTGTGGCTTTGTAGCTTTCCCAGCTGTCATAAGGAGCAGCACACAGCTGTTTCCCTGAGCTTTTCAGTGTTAAGTTTAAGATTAACCCTGTGAGGACAGAGAATGTCTACGTTTCATGAGAATCAGTCTAATAGTTGTTGAGATATTTCGTCCTGGACTAAAGCGTGGACAGCATGGTCACTTGTCCTTCAAGTTTCTCAGCTGCCTTTGTTGTTTGATAAAGTTGTTGTGTCTGATTGTTCCTGTTTGTCCACTGTCAGACCTATCAGAGGACATTCTTCACTCGATGCAGCGGAGCCGCCGCCTCCTCTTTGTCCTCAGCCCCGACTTCCTGGCAGAGAAAAGCTTCAGCCTCCTGGAGTGTCGTCTGGGTCTGTACCTCCAACATGGCCACCAGGCCTCCGTTATCGCTGTTGTTTACCGCTCGATTAGTAAACTTCCCAGTGTGGAGGTCACTCAGCTCCGTCAGGCCGCTGCCACCACCATGACATGGCGAGGGACTCGATCCGAACTGCCTCAGTCACGCTTCTGGCTGAGGCTGAGGCTGGCGCTGCCCGTCCGGCCACTCGCTATGGGCAGGAGGTTGATTGACAGCACGTCGTCTCACTCAGACCTTGCTGCCCTGGCGCTGCAGAGGGCGCAACGGATCCATATTCAGAGCCAGAGAGACAGAGCCAATCAAAGCGGCAGAAACAGATGGGCTGCAGCCAATCAGAGCCGCAGAGACAGTCAAGCCCCACCCAGAGGGAGGGGCAGGGTGAAGCAGGGGAGTACATGCAGGGAGGAAGGGTCACAGCATGGCAGGAGCTGCTCAGGGTGCGCTGGCTTTACTGGTCAGCTGGAGGACAGGGGGGTGGAGCTAACAGTAGAAACAGAGATCCAGCAGATGTCACATGACTGGACTGAGATCCGGTCAGACCCTGTCCCAGAAACAGAGCCCACCCCTGCAGACTCCACCCATGACCCTCACTCAACTCCTAACCCCACCCCCATACCTGAGTCTGACTCCACCCTTCCAACCTGCCTGCAGGATGAGGATGGTGTGAAACACAAACAACAGCAGCAGACGATTGGTTCAAGGACTGCTGAGGAAAAGTGATGTCAGCAGGAAAACGGCAGCAGCGCCAAGTGAGAATATACTGCCCCATCCTGACACTAACTCCACCCCATCACACACGACCCAATGGAGCCTTTGAAGCAGCCTTTTTCTACAGACTGTGAGTAATGCTGCATTCAAGTTCCATGGGAAAGATGGTAGAACATGAACCTTAAAATCATTAAAGGCTACTTAAAATTTTCATGAAGTCTTTTTTAAGCTATCAATGCTCGTCTTTTTTTCAATGATAAACATTTAATGTATTTACCTTCTGTAATTATCTCTTTACATCGTAGTTTAATTGTCATTGCCAGAATCTGCCATTCACACCCGTGAGTGATGGACAGGAAATGATGCAATCCTGTGTTACTGTTTGTAATTTGACACGATTGATTTCAGCCTCATTGGTCAATGCCAATGCTAACACACTTCCTGCTGCTGCTTCAGACCTCAGCTGGACTCACAAACATCACCACCTTAAAGACACACTCACATTCAGTGTGCACATGCTCAGTTAACGATCACCATCTTCAGCTGTCTGATGTGTGAAAGCCATCCATCCCACTTGACCTGAACGCAGCATTTGACTCCTCTGTTCGCGGGTGAATAAAATCATCTCAGCTGATTCCAACATAGAGACACATGAACTCTGACCTATGGGAAATATGTAATCCACTACTTCAAACACGAACTGGCCTTATTTTATATTTCTGTCTCCTGAAGAGTGAATGTTTTTTACCGATCACATGACTCAGTATGTTCAGCTGTCTGCTGCAAAGTGTTCAGGTTTAATCAGTCACATTTATTTATGTTCAAACTAGGCCCACTAAGACCCGAGTCAGGCCAGATCTGAATGATTCAGCTTTCTTCTGATCAGCTCTTAAATTATTTTCAAAAATCAGCAAAGGAAATCAGTCAGTTTGTGATCAAAAGCAACTCGTTTTAAGGATTCCTACAAATCCAAAAGTCCTCCATTCATCTATGACAACACTGTGAGGAGGAGCCCGCATGACCTAACACCTGCACACACCTGCACACACGCACACACACACACAGGGGAGGTTAATGAGCTGATGACTGACAGGTGTGTCTCCCTCCTGTTGTTTGTTGGTTCTACAGTTAAAATGTTTCAGCAGAACAAACCACAACATGAAACTAAGTGAAAGCTCAGAAATATTCAGTCACTGTGTCACTTTGGCTCTGCAGTGCGTCTCCGTCTCTTCCGTTACTGTCTGAAAAAGTTTGACTGGCAGATATCGATAATTAAAATGTGTCTCTGCTCTCAAACACATTGAACCACATGAAGTGGCCTCATGGCGTCTGCTCTGTTCTTATCAGTGAGGCTGGATGACTGTAGGCTGTTAACTGGTTTGGATTAATAAAGGTTTGTATTGAAAAGGGAAACTGTCAAAGGTTCACATCTCCAGTTTCACTTCCGTCTCCTCACTGAAATCTGTTCTTCTTTCTGTCCTGCCACAATAATTCAGACGAGCCCACAGAAGTGTTGATCTGCCTTTAATCTTTACCGTGACAGAAAACAACTTTTTGCCCTGGTTTTGTGTCTCAGGCTACATACAGCCAACTGCCCTGCCCTCTGATTGGTGGAGGTTGTACCTGCATGGTGAGTGGAGGACTGCAGGTTAAAACATCGGCGAACTCCTGCTCGTTTTTCTGTAATATAAAAATCCTGTAAAGATGCTAAAATTGAGCATGAATCAAAGATAACTCGGGTAAGAAAGATGCTGTCTGAAGTGATTATAAAAACAATATTTATTAAAGATCAATAAATGAAAACTAGAAGTGATTAAAGTGACCTTCTTAACACTACAGCAATGAATCTGCCATTAGAATTTTGCCATTATAAATTCAGATTACTAATTACTGCTGTTTTTCAGCTGAAACCTCCTTCATGACTTCATGTTTCTCACCTTCTGCTGACATTAAAACTACATTTTCCATCAACAGCAGGAGAAACATGTTTTGAAAACTTTGAGAGGATTCTGGGAAATGAAGTTGAATCAGAGTCTGAATTAAAACTCCATTGTAGTTTCTGTGAAGCAGAGCAGGAGCAGCCTCCATGTGTGGATCTGCTTTATGATGCTGACTTACAAGCTGCAGGCAGGACAATGATGCCTTTATTGTTTTAATTTGAAAGTCTATAGTACTTCCTTTTCTAGGTTGTGAGGGGGGTTTGATTTCTCTTTCAGCTGATCCCTGCTGCTGCTTCACTGACTGTATGTACATAAAATGTTCATCCGTCTTTGTTAAAGCTCAAATTCACAATAATAAGATGCAGCAGCTCTAGATTTTTATCTGGAGTTTTATTTTGAAATCCTGTTTTAGAGCTGTTGTTTTCAGGTGGAAACAGTGGACAGAAACATGAAGACTGAAAATCCACAGCTGTGACCGGGCGGATCAGCAGGGGGAGCTGCTGATCTGAGACCAGTCTGTGTCATTTCATCTGGCTGCTGTGACTTCAAGGCTGTTTGGGTTTCAGCTGCTGAAGGCTTCACAGACAGCTCACATTCATTAAACATGGCTTCTCTCATTAAATGAACTCTGATGTTAAAAAGCAGAATGTTTGTTTTTAAGCTCCTGATCTCTCGTATTCGATACTGAA
The DNA here is from genome assembly GCA_029814745.1 of Zanclus cornutus. Lineage (NCBI taxonomy): Eukaryota > Metazoa > Chordata > Actinopteri > Acanthuriformes > Zanclidae > Zanclus > Zanclus cornutus. The sequence continues at coordinate 26,586,700 of JAQQZW010000022.1, read as the reverse complement.
AGCTTCCATTTATCACCGATCATTCAGTGAATGCAATGAAAAGCAGGACAGCAGCTCTGAGACCAGTTTCAATTAAAAAATGTAGAAAAACAATTAATATTTAAAAAATTAAACATACATCAAACAGCATGTTCGTGTGTATGAGCTCTGTTAGTATGTGGGCTGTTCAGTGTTTCAGTACATAAACTGAGAAGCTGCAGAACCATGAACAGTTTTAACATTCAAAAGATTTTCATAAAGAAGTTACAGATGAATTTAGTCCATCGACTTTCTGAAGTCGTCTCTGTTTCAGCTGCACGAACAGCAGCAGTGATAACAGGCTCTGAGTTTGGTTCAGGCCTCACAGTTCAGTTCAGACCCTCCAGCAGAAACCATTGAAACCAGTCCGTTTCCTGTCTGCTGGATCAGGTTTCGGTCCTGAAGCTGAGCTGTAATCTCAGACTAATCCTCCTCCTCCTCCTGTCGCTGACCAACGGGCCTCTGTCAGCTCTCTCTTCATCCTCTGGTTTCCTTTTCTGTTATTAAATGAGTCATTTCATTATTTCACTTAGACTGTTGATACTAAAATATGACAAATATCATGTAATGGTGTTTTCTCTGAATAACACTGAGTGATTCTGTGTTTCTTCCTGTGATCATCTGTTTTCTGCAGCCACTGAGTCACACCTGCTGTCAGAGGCAGATAGATGCTGGTTTTACATTTACGTTCATGAACTGAATGTGCAGCTTAAATACAAAAACCACGGCGTAAAAATCAAGTTAAAAACAAACATCAGGCCGAACACATGAGATAAAAAAACATGAGGCTGTGAACTGGAATAATTCAAAGAGCATCATCCATCATCTCCATTCACTGCTGCTGCTCAGTGTGTGTGTGTGTGTGTGTGTGTGTGAAGGGGTGGATCAATAAGAAAAAATGGTAGAACTGATTAAAGCACTTTCAGTGTGTGTATGCAACAAGAAAGGATCAATAACATCTTATTGAAGAGGTGTGTGTGCATATTAACCAAACCAAAGAATAGACAGTATAAATGTACAGTAAGTTTACAATAAGAAAGGTCGATTTAGACACTTTACTTGAACTTATAATCTATAACATTTCTCCTTAAAATGTCTAAAAACGACTTTATATTTGTTCTATATGTTGAGTTGTGTTCTTTTATTCTCCCAAATGTTTCCAACAAAGTTCAAACTCAGAGAAATCTGTCATTTGATTCAAGCTAACGGTGCGTTTCATTTAGTCGCCTGTAGCTACCTTCCAGGGTAACAGCAGTAAACAACAATGAGAGAAACAAATACAATGATCCCACGCTGCTTCATGATGTCATCAAACTACAGCTGTTGTTTTCATTATTTGATAGAGAGCCCTCTAGTGGCAGAAACTACATATCGTGTGTTTAAGACCTGTCAAAATCATTTTAAGGCCTCATATTCAGATCACTGGATTTAACTTTGTATGAAACCCTCATAACTAATGAATAAAATAAAGGTCAACCTCTAATTTGAATGAACTGTTTATTCAGTGGACTCCGTCCAGCCTCCAACACCATGAAGCAGAACGGGACACAACCGCACTTTGATGCTGACACATAACACAAGCATGATAGCTCATGTCGTTCACAAGGACCAGGGCTGATGTTGATTGTCGGTGGAACTGACCAATCGGCTTGTTGCAGGCCTCACACCTCATGAGCGGAGTTGCTTCTGTTCTTCAGTCTTTTTCTCTGTGTTTATTCTTGAGCTCGCTCATTTCCAGAGTTGGGAAGAAAACAGGCCGTAACTCCTCCAAAACTCGTGAGATGACAGATTTCATTTCTGTATAAAATCAATATTCACTACTGTGCATTCCCACACAGCACGATCCCCTGAGGAGCTGCTGCAGGCGGTTTTGCTGCTGCAGTTGATATTTTCACCCCTGAGAGATACTGTAAGAAAGAAGCAACAGCTCCGTCCTGCATGACGGCAGTGTGGGAGGACACACAGCTGAGCAGCTCATCACAAAGAACAAACAACAGAACGACGGCCAGAATGATTTTAGAGGAACGTGTTTGAAGTGAGTGTATCAGACGTGTCCCTGCTGATAACTGGGCCGATGTGGTGTTTGGTTAATGCACTGGTGTCTGCACTCAGGCGGTTTGAAGGACATCAACTAAACTTTAATATCCCAAAATCCTGTGCAGTCCATGAACCTACCGACCAGCCTGTGATTTAGACCAAAGGAGTCGAAAAGGACAAGAGAGCAAAGTGAACTGATGTGTTTAGTTTAGTTTAGCTTCCTCTAAATTATGAGAGTTCCAAGAAACTGTACTGTATTGGAATTGGTGCTAAAATGTTAAATAAAGCATCTTTAATCTGAAGCCGAATAGTTTCATGAATAATGATGAATTTTATTGTTTTAATCAGAGAGCAGCCTGTTGTGAGAGTCTTCCTCTAGTCTCCCTTCGTTTCAGTACAGGTTTCTGAAAGTTACATATGTGTTGCCTGTTAATGGTGTTCAGAATGCAAACCGTTGTTTGAGTCTGCTGGTGTGATGCATTCATGGGCTTTTGGGAAGCTCCAGCATCAAGAACTTGAAAGTCAGCTGCCACAGAACCGTGAAGAAGTTACTAAAGTCTAATTATCCTGTAACACAAAAACGCTGTTCAACACAGCGTCAGCAGCAGCATCAACAACAACCCAGAGACAAACAAGAAAACAGAGACTTTGTAAAAAATTTTATGTGATTTCTTTTGCATTAAAAAGTGCTGATGTCTCCATTTTGAACAGTGTTACCATGCAGTCAGAGTTCACTGTGAAGGTTCAGCTGTTTCCAGCCACTTTCGTGTCTCTGTAGGTTGACTTCCATAGAAATGAATGGAAACAAACAGCCGCTTGTGAAGAATTAAATCGATCTGCAGACAGAGTGAGATTTGGACTCTGGTAAGCAGTGATGTAACGTGTGTGTTGCTGTAAAACACTGATGAGGGCTTTAAAATCTTTGTTTCTTTACAACTGTTGTCTACATATCAAGCTAAAAAGGTCGCACAGTTGTCTTCTCTGTCTTTATAATACAGTCATATGAACCTCTGTTAACCCATTTAATCGCCTTCCATATAAATGACGCTCCACCCCAAAGCCACACGACATGCCTGATGACTACGTACGACCCCTCGCTGAAGTCGCATTAACATCGCGGCAAACGGCAGCTATATTTTGAGACACAAAGAAGGGTTCTGTGGGAGGGGGATTTCCCGCTGCTTAAATCTGGAGCAGTGAGGGGATTATTCTTCCAGGGAGCCGGGGAGGAAGAGATGAAGAGGCGGGAGGATAAGCTGCTGAGCGAGAAGGGAGACGGAGGGGGTGGTGTTGTTGTTGGGGGGAGGTCGGTCTGATGAACTGAGCAGGATCTTTGCTCTCAGGGAAAAGCTGTCGCATCCGAGATATTATTCAACCAGTGTGGGCTCAAATTCAGCGGGAGTTCAAAGTTCAGTATTTTTGGGGTAGAATCAACATTTTCTTCAGTTTTTCTCGTGTTAGATTGGAAAAACATCTGAATCAGTGCCAGAACAACTAAGATCCGAATGATTCATCGCTGTTATTCATCCATGCACAACATGTTGACCTCTTAATCCCTGAAAAACAGAGTAAAGGTCTGACTCTCATCCATCATGTTAGTTTGCTGTATATCCAACATACATCACATCACTGCACCATGGCAACTAAACCTCCCTTAATCTAAACAGATGCTAGGTCACCATAGCAACCTGGTAGAGTGGAGGTAACTGAAAAAACGACAGGAAGTGTCAAAACTCCAGTGCTGAGAAACTGCATACTACACACTATATACGCAATGTGTGTGCTGCTGTTCAACATACTTGTGTGAACAAACAGTAGTGTGCATCTTTTTGGATGCAGTGTGTATGACGTCACTTCCTGGGAGCATCCTTACTGGTTGGAGACGCGTAACTTTGGCAACCTGAGCCGACAACAAAGTAGTTTACCAAAATAAATTACGCTCCAGTCAGAACTTTCTCTGACTCGAACAGAAACGTTGTCGATGTTGCGTCAAAGCCGCCTTGATCCACGTTTTACTGTTATGTTGCTGTTGTTGACACCACAGGGGTGATCGATGAGTTTGTGGAGGAGGAGGAAGGAGCTCAGTGGTCGCCATTTTGACAGTGATGCTGACGTCATCGCTGCTGTGGAGGTCCAAGAAACCGACTTCTACAAAGACGGGATCCGTATGCTCCAGGACCGCTGGAAGTGTGTAACAACAGGAATGACGCTGATTGATTGGTTGATTGATTATTTGATTGGCCGATTGATTGATTGACGGTAGCAGATTTGGCCAGCCTCCATCTCTGTGGTTCAGCAAGTGAGGGAACACAGAACCTCCAGACAAACTAGAGATGCAAAGCATTGGGATTGTCATGGGGGACAACCAGGCCAAGAGAGGAAGAGAAACAAAGCTTCCTCAAAATAATCCACCCTCGGCTCGTTCCAGCAACAAGCTCACATTCCCCAAAATCTTCCTGTGTTTATTTCTATTTTGCAAAGGAGTCTTGGCAAATCCAAGCTACCCACGCCACTGGCACCATCACAGCGCCAAACTCCATGGCTCTGCTTTTACAACAGAGGTGAAGAGACGAATAGAAGCAGAGGAGGCATAAATGAGCCAGAGGATGATGGGAGGAAGTCTTCTGATATGATGCCCAGAGGAGCAGAGATCAATCAGGAGTCAGAGATGGGAAGAGAGAAGAAGGCGAGGGGGAAGGGAAGGGAAGGCTTTGGGGTGAACAGCAACAGCAAGGCCGTGACGAAGCCCCTTACCCACTCGCTTCGGCCCCTCAGGGAGTGTCGACGACGCGCACGCTCCGACGAAGCCGACAAGACTGTAACTGGGACATCATGAAGCCTTCAAGAGCAGAGCTGAGGAGGAGGAGGAGGAAATGAGCAAATAAAAAAAACCCTTGCAAACTATCCAGTTTCACCTCTAAGCCATCAGAGTTCTCCAGGAGCTACACAGGAAACCCCACCATCCTTTTTCAGAACAAGAGAGTGACCAGACGACTGAAATCAGCTTGTGACCCCATTTTAAAATGTCCAGACTCTCTGTTGTATCCATGAAAATTCAACAGTTCTCGTGGGAAAGTATCTGTTAAGTATCTGATAATGCTCAACCAGGTATTCCGAGAGGTTCATTAATATATAAAGATGTGTTCTGTTAGCCATCAGTGTAACTGTCC
>JAQQZW010000022.1:26540338-26553617 GCA_029814745.1 Zanclus cornutus | reverse complement strand
CACTTGTGCTAACGTAGTTGACTGCTAACACAAGTTAAATGTGTGGATGTTGCTAGCTTTGGGATAACATAGATAAATGATAATGTAAGCTAATGTTGTAGATTCTGATTTTTAGATATAGCTAATGTGGCTAACTGCTAAAATCAGCTATCTTAGTTAACATTAGCTAATTTTATTATTTTTATACTCAGTTACATTAGTGTTACCTACAAGTCAGCTAACTGCTAACATTAGCTGGTATTGTGAACTTGGAAATTAACACAAATGCTAATTAGCTGGCATTGAATTGAAGCTAACGTATTTCTAACATTAGTAAACACTGTTAAACCAGTTGGTTTGGATCGAAAGCTAATGTAGCTAACTGCCAACATAAGCTATCATTAGGAGATAAAATTAACACAGCTCACTGCTAATATGAATAGCAGTCACCTTTTATTCTACGGATCATTTTGGAGAAGATTTCATATTTTCTGGACAGAGCCGATGAGTTCCTGTAATCTCAGACAGTTCACAGCAGATATTCACATCCTGACTTCAGTCAAAGTGACCTCAGCTCTTCGGTGAGGCAGATCTGGACCTGAGGAGGGAGGAGGGCGGGAAAACTGGGGGATTGTTCAGGAGCAACACAACAAAATGAAAAAAGTGAATAAATCCTATGGAGGTTAAAATCAGAGAGGCATCCTGTTGCCTTCCACGCTGATTTTAACAGCGTGACCGGGCTTCGTCAGGCGGCGGATGTCAGCAAATCTACGCATCTGTTTATCAACGCGGGACAGACCCTTCTTCATCGGACCCTGCAGGAACAAACGGAGACACCAGATTAGAACAAAAAGGATGTTAAAGGCTGCAAACATGTTCAGGACTGTTTGATTTAAGCATCTCTGCCTCTTACAGGGCGATGAAACATTAAAACACTGCTACATTTCAAACCACACACACGTGTTACGTAATAAGTTTCCCCGTTTTAACAAAAGCAGTTTATTTTCAGCCAGTGTTTCATCGCCCTGTACCACACTTCACTCCTCCACAGTCATGCAGAGGACAGTTCAGACCCTCAGAGACGACAGACCGATCAGAAGCTTCACCCTGAGTTAACAGACCAGAAACCACATCAGCAGCAAACGCTGGCGGTCTGAAAGCACTCGGACTTCAGCCGAGGGGTCAGCTCCACGTACACAACGTGTGCGTGGAGGAGAGAGGAGGTAAATGTTAGAGTCAATCACAGGTGAGTCAGGGGTCACAGGTGAGTCAGGGGTCACAGGTGAGTCAGGGGTCAGTTTTCCGACAGACGGCTCCATGCACAGGGCTCCAGACTGACTTCCCACTGAAAGCTCTGCCGCTCGCTACTGAAAAAGGAGCATCACTGAACCAACACGCAGCACAACACACTCACACCTTTGGATCTTCAGAGTATTACTGATAAATGTTCTCTGTGCTCTGCAGGCAAAAGGGAAGTCGCGCTTCAAGAGAAGTTGTTTTTCATGACTTTTTAAAAGGAGCTGCAGCTCCTCAAACCACATATCATGACACCACTGACAGATGAAGACAGTTTAACATCAGAGTTGAGAGCTCAGTGCTTCCCCTCTCCTGCCTGGTACAGACTTCATGTGTGGTGCTCAGGTTTTTATGGAGGGAAATACGACTTACTTTGTTTATAATCTGCTTATTATTAAATGTATTAATCCAGTATTGAGTCCTGGTGACACTAATTAAAAATAGAAAAATGTGTAAAAATGCACGTCATCATATTGGTGTTAAAACGTGTCGTGTATGAAACGGTTGCACTTTCTATTCACTACCATTAAAAACTATGATGCTGGAGTCAGGGGTCACCTCCCTCCCCAGAGTCCAGGCACTGTCTCACTCCGTCTCCCTCCCTTTTGGGGGGGGGGGGGGGGTCTTGCAGGTAAACATGTTGTGCAGCAACAGCAACCGTTCACGTATTGATGAAGTGGATCACATGATGGATCGCAGAATGTTTTCAGATTTTTTTAATGGCTGCGGTGAGCCGTCACCTGTCCAGCAGAAACGCTGCTCCCGGTGTTTCACATGATTTACGCTGATTTAAGAGCTAAATAAACAGAGGGCATATTTGGTGCTCCTACTTTTAGAAACTGAGTCGCACTGCGTCCAAAAAGGCGACTGAGTGGTCTCAGTCTGGAGCCCTGCTACAGACACACTCCACCCATCTTTTACTGGTCAGAGACACACAGCAGAGCGTCTGCTTCAGGAGAAAATCTCTGCAGACACCTCACACAGTTGGACCATCACCGTCACACCATGCAGAAGGACTTACTGCCCCCCACAGGTCAACAGCAGGATCTACAGGGGCATTCTGTTTCCCTCTATGCTGATCTTGACGGCTCCCTGCAGCCGCTTCATTTTCTTCAGCTCAGCAAAGCGACGCTTGTGCTTCTCCAGCAGGCTGATGCCTTTCTTATAGCCGCTCTACAGAGGACCAATCACAGCTCAGCTAATGACCTCACTTCCTGTGCACAGTCAGACTTCCACTGGAGGTAAGTGATCATCAGGATCATCCCTCAGTGTGAGCTACAAGGTGAGACTGCACACTAAACACACACCTCAAACACCATCAATGTTTGCTGCCTCCCTGTGGTGTAATAGGGCTATTACACAAAATACATTTTCACATACCAAATTTAAACAGTGTATTTAATAAATAAGTATTGACAGCAACAGAAAGTTAGAAAATAAAAACTTAAAATTTAATTCCACTAACTTTATCACTAACAGCTCTTTTCTGCCCTCCAGTGTTTTCAGACAGAACTTTCCTGAAGTGTTGCTGAGCTCATGCAGTAACAACCTTCATCCAATCGTGTTCACAGAGCGGTGAACTCGCTCCATCCTCGCTTGTGAGCGATTGAGCCTTTCGAGATGCTCCTTTCACACCCAATCATGATCCTCTCACCTGTTACCAGTGAACCTGTTCACCTGTGGAATGTTCCAAACAGGTGTTTCTGGAACGGGTGAGCGAGGCTGACCTCAAACCTTTAAACCCTCTGCAGGTGACTCGACTTTGGGTTTCACCGTCAGACTCCGACATGAAGACATGACGACTGAAAAGGAAAACACTCATCCATCTCTGTGCTCACCCTGTTGGACTCCACCTCCACGTTCCACTTGGGTCGTACCACGTAGTCTTTGTTGGAGGGCATGGGCACTCGAGCCCTGGCGCAGAAGCCGGGGTCGCCGGGTCGCAGGGCTCTGCAGGGGGGAGGCGTGTTCGGTCAGAGTCATGTGATCAGACTGGAAGCGGAGAGAGTCGGAGAGTCTGACGGTAACTTACTTTTCCTCCCCGGTCAGCTGCTTCTCCAGGTCTCTGCGAGGCGTCTGACCCCCTGAACTGCACACACACAAGACACAGTTTGGTCATGTCACGATGAATCACCAGGGGGCGGAGCCTCCATGCTATTATTAGCATTCTCCACCTCACAGCAGTTAGTCAGCATCTGAGGAAACACCTGACAGAAACTCTCAGCTGCTTCCCTCCATGAGTTTCCTCAGAAACACACAGACGTCACACAGCTGCTGCCTCATTACCTCCAGTCATTTCTACACACACACACACACACACACACACACACACACACACGTCAGCCGGACAGGCTGCCGATCAGTGTGAGCAGAACCTCTAAGTAACATCCTGGTGACGCCACCTGTGACTACGACTCAGGTGAGGACACCGTCCAACCAGAGCGGAGCATGTAGATGAGGCGGGTAACACTGAACACACGCGCCGCTTCTTTGAGTCCAGATGTGTGAACAGAGGGTGACAGTGCAGCTGTGTTAGAGAGCCATCACTCAGTCCAAAGGCACGACTTACAGTGCAAGCATGCAACTCTGTGACTCAACCTGATTGGTGGAGAGAAGACGTCGGGTTCCTCCGCCCTCTCCACCTTCTGAGGCTGACTGGATGGAGGAGGAGGGGGTGGGGGAGGAGGAGGAGGAGGAGGAGGAGGAGGAGGAGGAGGAGGAGGAGGAGGAGGAGGAGGAGGAGAGAGGAAATGGATGGATGATGAGAAAGGAAAGAAGAACAGCGAAGGTCGAGTTTGTAAGAAACATCAGGAAGATGAGAGGCTGGAAGGACGAACATGATGAAGGACGATGAACACAAAGACACACAGAGAGCTGAAGACAATAAAAATGAAGTCAGTGCAGACGGAAGCTCCTCAAACCTACGAAGACGCCTGAGTTTGAGTCATTAAGAGTTCAGGACTGAGGTAACGGGACGTGTCTGCGTTCGGATGCAGGTACGTGTCACATCTCTGCAGTCCAACACAGCGAGCGACCTCCAGCAGCTGCAGCGTGAAGAAGCGACTGATGCTGAGAGCGACGCAGCGCGACGAGAGGATGAAGAGTTTGCTTCTGGTTTCTCTGTCTGCACACGAGAAGTGTGCAAGTTATTTATTTCTAACAATATCAATCAAGTTTCAATCAGGGCTCTCGGCCCAGAAGCCTCTCTAACATGTAACGTTAACATTCCGTGAGTCAACACTGCCTTTTGCTTTCATATGCTTCTGGCAGAAATCTCTGAGGGAAAACTTCTCCCATGTGACGGTTGGAGGAGGAGCACGAGAGCCAAACTTAGTCCGAACAGAACCGGGTCGGTTTGTCTCACGGACAGCACGTCGCCGAGCCGGCTGACCGACGCTCGGAGACGGTGAGGACTTCCTGAAACAAACTGACGTTCACTCGTTTGAAGCTCGGACACAAACCTTCGGATTATTAACCAGAAAAACTAACAAGACTCGAACGAAGGTTCTGAATTTATGGATTTAAACGTTTAAACATGAGGAACATTTCCACAATGAAATGCCTAAAAACGACCTGCGTTCTATATGTAGTTCAGTTGTGTTCTTTCATTCTCCCAAATGTTTCCATCAGTGTTCAAACTCAGAGAAATCTGTCATTTTATTCAAGCTAATGGTGCGTTTCATTTAGTCGCCTGTCGCTACCTGTAGACTAACTTGGCAGAAATTGCATTTTGTTCGCTAAAGATGAAACTCTCTAATCTTCTCCTGACCAACAGATCTTTAGAGTCCATGTCAGGAAGTGAACAGTCGTAACTTGTGGAAACAGATAACAACTTGAAAGACTGTGAACATCTTTCATCGTCTCTGAGCCGAGCGGCGGCTCTCAGCGTGACGCCTCGTGAGTCTGTGTCGCGTCGGTACCTTAGTCTCCGTCTCTGAGGCATCTGCTGGTCCAGGTCCCTCTGCTGTCGCTCCTCCCTCGTCATCCCCTTATAGTTGGACGTCAAGCCGAAGATCGGCCGCGACCACTCGTCTGCACACCGGACAGATAAAAATTATAACCAACACACACACCAAACAAATGAAAAAAAGCCCCCGTGGCTCAAACAGAGAGCGCGGTCCTTACTGATGAGCTTGAGAGCGAGGTCTTTGTTGGCTCGAGACTCTTTGGGATGTTTGTACAGAAACATGACGGCCCGTCCGATGCCGCTGTGCTTCAGCGTCTCCTGACTCACGCTGGGCAGCTGCAGGGAGGAAACACACAGTGAACCGCTGAGCGGCGAGCTGCAGGCTGCAGGACGTCCTCACACATCTGTACTCACTTCCTGTAGGATCCTGAGAAGCTCCTCCCTGATTCTGAGAGCGGGAAGCGATTTGTCCGGAAGAGGGCTGATCCACTCTTTGATGGCCGACATCACTCCGCTGTCGATAAACGTCTCCTTCAAGTCCTGTCTGAGGGACAAACAGCACCACAGCAGCTCCAGCAGATGTTGGTTTATGAATGCAGGTTATTAATGTGCAGCATCAGAGAACACTGACTTACGACTCCACTGTTGTTATTCTATTGTTTTCTATCAATACGAGGAGAAGATGGTGAATAAATACAAACAGCATAACGGTTTAAATGGAATCATTTCTTCTCAAATGACTGAATATTTTAGTGTTCTTCTGAAACGACGAGTCAACCGATCAATTAGTCGATCAACAGAAAATCGCACTGAACTGGCTGATAATCGAAGTGTTTCAGGTATTTTTGAGTCAAAGTCGAAACACTTGATGGTTTCAGCTTTTTTAATGAGACTTTGCCTTTTTTCATGTGAGATGTGAAGACTGAAGTTTGAGCTTCAGAAAAAGAAGCAGCGTCTTCAGATCTCCGTCTGCACTGACGGTCATTCGGTTATCAGAATCTTTAATGACGACTTCTGGAAAACAGCAAATCTTTGATGGTTCCAGGTTCTCGAACGAGACACTCGGCTGTTTTTCTTGGACTTGGTTAAATATTTGGCCTGTCGGTTGTGTGCAGACGTCACCCTGAGCTCCAGGATGCTGTGAAGGCATCCTGACCGTTTCCTCACTTTATAAACGAAAATCAAACTGAGAAAATAACGGGCAGATTCATCGATAATGAAATAATCAACAGTGACAGTCTAATACATGTTCAGCAGGTACACAGATACATGTTGAATATCAAGGTTCATAAGTTGAGGTGAGGCACAAGGACAAGGCAGCAAACTCTTACTTCTTCAGGTGCATGACGACTTGTGGCAGCAGAGTGAGTTTCTTCAGCGCTGGTTTCTTGTGACTGTTCAGAGTTCGATCCTCCTGTTGAAGGAACACACAGTCGGTTTCACAGGGAACGGGAAAGTACGGCCAACGCTCAGAGAGGCTTTTATTGTGAAAGGCAGACCTCTGCGGCCTCGTTCATCTTGGTGATCATGGCGCTGACGACGTCGTCGGCGTCGCTGATGAACGTCCCTCCGTCACGGTGACGCCTCCTCTTGCTGTTCATGGCTTTCCTCCGAGCGAGCATGATGTCGAAGTCTGACATGAAGCTGGTGCTGAGCACACACACACACACACACACACACACACACACACACACACACACACACACACACAGTTGATTTTAAAACAAAAGACAACGAACACTAAAACTGACTTCCTGTAAAGATTTTGGTGAATTGATTCACGGAGTAAAAGGTTCAAACTGTTTTGTCTTATCTGAGGACACATGAAATTAAATGCACAACATGCATCACAGTGCAGAACATGACAAAATTAAATTATCTTCATCGTTCCCACAATGAAATCTGAGCGGCGTACAAACGTCTCCTGCAGCCGTCCGTTCTGTTTTTGACGTCTGTTCTTCTGTCAGTGCTGCAGACAGAAAACAGACTTTCTGCAGGTTTCAACAAGTTCATTTAAAGCTCCAGTGTGCAGAATTCAGGGGATCTGCCTCAGAATGAGTCTTTGTATCTACAGAGGCAGCGGCTCCTCCTGCCATGTTTCTACAGGAGCCCAGAGTGGACAAACCAAACACCGGCTCTACAGACGGCCTGTCACGGGCCTTTTTGGCTGCCGTTGTAGGTTCCTCTGCAGGCTTGGAAGGGAGCGTGAGTGGAGGGATCGTCAGTCAGGTGCAATCTGCATTTTCATCACTAGATGGCACTAAATCCTACACACTGGACCTTTACGAACCCATACAAACTCTGCAAACCTCCAAAAGCCGCCAGCAGGAGGCAGCAGGAGGCAGCAGGAGGCAGCAGGAGGCAGCAGGAGCAGTGTGTATCTGCTCAGGTCTGCATCTGTCTACAGGTTTAGTGACTTTCACACATTTGAGGACCTAAAAATGAGCCAAACGTCCAGAACACTGAACACGTTTCTGTGTTTGTCTGTCTGCTCACTCTTGGCCGCTGCGGTCGACGCCTTCGTCGGAGTCAGACTCCTCCTCCACCTGCAGCTGCTTCCCCTTCGCCTCCTTCTTGTCTCCCTCCAGGTCCTCCTGGTTGAAGCCCTGCAGGGGGAGGAGAGAGTCGCTCAGAGAAGCTGCTGCACAAAGATTCACAGACGCAGGAGGACCAACCGGCCGTACTCACCGTGAACTCCTCCTCCTCCTCGTCTCCAGACTCCCCGAAGATGTCTGCGATCATTTTCCTGGAAGAATCAGAGAGGTCAAAGGTCACAGCTTTCACATCTCACTTTCAAACGTTCGCAGTGTCTCTTTGTGTAGAACTTTGACAAAAATTCCTTCATGACGTCAGACAGCTGCTGATTGGTCGCCGTCGTTCGCCTCCTGCCCTTCAACCTTCTCTGATTTTACTCTTTCATTTGTTCATCTGTTCATCTTCGGATGGTTCTCAGGTGTAAATGAGCTGTTTGTGTTTATGCAGCTCGTTGCACCACAAAAGATGAATAAAGGTTTTTGGCTTATTTAAAAAAAAATATTATTTTAGTATTTTCTGATTAACTGATTCAAAGATAGTAATCAGGCAGGTAAATGATCACATACATGAGCTCTGACACGAAGATTCTCACGTGTTAACTGTTAACCCTGAAGACACATCAGGCCAGATGTGACCCGGTCAGGAGGACCGTCTCTGCTCTCTGAGCGTTAATCTGACCTCTGGTTTCGTTGATCTGGACCGTCTGCTGACTGACGGGTCCGAGGGGTTTGATTCAGAGTCGGGTACTCACTCCTCCTCCTCCTCGTCGCCGTCTCCGGAGTCGCTGTCGCTGCCGAACAGCGCCTTCTCGTCCTTCTTCCCCGCCGCGGCCTTCGACCTCTCCACGTCCTCGTCGCTGCCGCTGTCCGAGCCGAGCTCTCTCAGTTTGGCGGCCAGGCTCTTATCGGTGCCGCCCGACACCCCGTCGCTGTCTGAGTTCTCCTCATCGGACACCGCTCGACTCCTCTTCACCGCTGAGGAGGAGATGGAGCCGTGAGACCGACAGGCGGAGCACAGCCGTGTCTGTTACAAACTACTAGGACAAAAGTATGTGGACGGCTGAGCGGCTCCTCAGTGTGTGACGGTGAACTCATGACTGTGACATCACGGTCATTAAACCTGCAGGTCAAACTCTGACATCAGTGATCAGGTGAGACTCTCAGTCAGGTTTACATCAGATAAACTAGTTTATTAGTCAAACAGATAACAAACTAACACCAACGAAGAAGAGTAAACACCAGTGAGGAACACACTGACAGACTGCCACGCCCCAGTTAGTGATGTCACAGCAAAATTAAGATCATCATCTACAACCCGCAGGCTTTCTGATTAGCTTACCCATAATTCACAGCGTCAGCGGCGACGATCTTACCTGGTTTGTCGGCCTTCTCCTCATCCTCTTCCTCACTGTCGGACAGGACGGCCTTCTTCCTCTTCACTGCAGACACACACAGAACATTTCAACACGTTTCACAGCCACGACAAGACAAATGAGATCAGAGCAGCTGAGCGTCAGCTGTCGTCACAGGAAGCTGATGAGACTCCGCTGATGTCACCGAGCTGCTCTGAGGTCAGTACCTGGCTTCTCGTCTTCGTCGTCACTGTTGTCTCTCTGCTCCCTCTCCTCCTCCTGCTGCTGCTGCTCTCCGGCCTTCCTCCTTCTGCTGTCTTCCTCCTCTTCGCTGTCAGACTGCATCACAGCCTTCCACTTGCCTCCTCCTCCTCCTCCTCCTCCCTCTGCCTCCTCCTGCTGTTTCTCCTCCTCATCCTCAGAGTCTATCTGTGCTGCCTTGCGTCTGGCATGCGTCTCTGTGTCAGAGTCACTGTCTGCGTTGGACCTGCGGTCGGGGGACGCGGCAGGTTTGGCGTCCTCGTTCTCGGAGTCGCTGTCTGCAGCAACTTTCGGCCTCTCATCCCACTCCTCCATGTCCGAGCTGCTCCCCATTCGTTTGACGGGAGACGACCCTCCATCCTCGTTGTCTGAAGCTCCGTGTTTGACGGGCGACTCCTCCTCGTTGTCTGATCCGCTCATCCTGCGTTTGACCGGCGAGTCGTCGTCGTCGCTGTCGGCGGGCCGCGGAGCCTCCGCCTCTGAGTCGCTCTTGTCGTTGTGGCGACTGTCGGCGGCCTCGCCCTCCGAGTCGCTGTCGGCCACTCTGCGATCCTCGTTGTCTGAGCCGCTGGCCGCCCCGCTGGTCTCCATGGCGTTGGGGGCATCTTCGTCGTTGCTGCCCTCGTCCTGTCGAGACAAACAGAACAGAGACTTACGAGTAGACCCGTCTCTGCTTACCCGTCCGACAGAAACCAGACGGACACTTCAGTCTGTTCAGACCTGAGAAACAGGCCTGCAGCTCCGGGAAGGAAAGAAGGGTCAGGATTTGTTTTCACTTTTTGAGAAGCGGCTGAAGAACAGCTGCTTGGAAGGAACTGGGACACGATCGAGTCAAAGATTATTGATTATAGAAAGGACATAAGGAGCTAAAGAGCCAAGAATGTTGGCTTCAAAAACAGCTGCACTGATTACCAGCAGGAAAAGAAATTCTCAGCAGCTGTCAGGATTTACAGGCGGTTTAAAGGCTGAACTTGAATATGAAACTACAGCTGGTTCCCAACATGGAGGCTTTTCATCCATGACAACAGGTTCTGCTCACCTCTATGAGCTGTGAACAGCTGAACTAAAGAGTCGTTCTTCTCTGTCAGATTCTCACCGTAACAGTTTTCAGAGGCCTGAAGATGTAAAACTCATCAGTATTTAACTAAAAATCTAAATGTTGAGGAACATTTGGACAAAATAAAGAATTTTGTGCAGCAGAAATGTTTCTTTTCCCTTCTCTCCATCTTGTTAGTCACTGTGTGACTCTTCTGATTTATCTCGTGACTTTGGCAGCCTGATCTCCACGTTGGGAACTACTGACTTCAGTGAAAATATTCTGGTATATTTTGGTTTTTCCTCCACTGAAATAATAACACTGTAAGCGCGCTAAGAGAAGCTGTAACACTGAGATATGAAGACGACATGCAGAGCTGAGGCGACCTCAGTCTGACCTCAGATTGATGTCTGTCACTCCTCGCGTCCTCGCCGTCTGACTCGTGGTGTTCGTCCTGGACTGGAGTGCCGCCTCCGTCGTCTGCAGAACACACGACAGGTCGAGAACACACTTCAGCATCTTACTGTTATCACACAGGATTCATTGCTAACGTCCAGAACAACAAGCTGCAGAGAGTCAGGAGACAGAAAAATGTGGGTTTCTGGTGGAAACACAGATAAAAATACAGACTGACTAACTATTCTGAAACGGCAGCTTGTTTCTGCAGAGGGCTTCGGTTGGACATGTGGGCTGCTTTAACCTTCAGCTGAGCGTTTTTTAATTTGACAGTAAGTGAAGAGAGACAGGACACATGGTCAGAGACAGGGTTACGTAAACCAAACTCTATTTGAAAGTTGTGCATTTTAAGGTAAATAGGAAACCAGCAGCCATTAGAAAGTAGTTTAAGCTTGTTAATTTCAACATGTACCATCACAACGAAGGTTAATGTTCTTATATCATTCAACAAACATAAAAACAGTCTCAAATCCACGTGGTGCAAATCAACAGGAGGCGACTAACTGACAGTATTCATTCAGGCTGTAGCTCACGTATGAAACACCATCATCCACTTAAAA
The DNA here is from genome assembly GCA_029814745.1 of Zanclus cornutus. NCBI lineage: Eukaryota > Metazoa > Chordata > Actinopteri > Acanthuriformes > Zanclidae > Zanclus > Zanclus cornutus. The sequence continues at coordinate 26,542,236 of JAQQZW010000022.1, read as the reverse complement.
CTACTGAAACTAATAAAAGATGGAGCGACGCGGTTGGAATTCGCCTAAAGCAGAAGAAGAACCCATTTCCTGATTGTTAATGACTCCCGGCTTTCAAATCACACTGAAACAGTCACGCTGATGATTTAGGACCTGGATCAGAGGAGCCTGAATCAGGCTGAACCCATCTACTGCCGATACACCAAACTCCATGCAAAAAACGTGCATTTTGAGGTTCACATGACCGTAAGCTATAATGTATGAAGAGAACATAAAGTAACACAATCCTCAGCTCTGCTTCACGACTGGGCAAATAACTGAAGGCCTAATATCTGAAGGTCTGTGGTGCTGTGACCCGTTTCTACCTGACTTCATATAGCAAGAGTGAAGCTTTCAATCCGCAGGATGCCGACAGGAACCGACTTACTACGGACTCAAGTCCGACTCGAGTCCTGGTTTATGCCAAAATTATGAAATACAAACACCGTCCATTACACTTCAGGTAAATATGACGCACCCTTCCACCGTTTATGACGCTAAATGGGTCGAATTAGTGGTTGTTGTTACGGTAAGCAAGACCACCGCGACCCCCAGTAACAAACTCCTTTTACCATCATCGAGCTCTTTCGAGGCTCAACGATCTTCTGTGTTTCACGTTCATCGACTGAAGCTCATTTCTTACAAGTTGAGGTTAAAAGCAGTTAGCATCAGATACTAGTTAGCTCGTCGTCAAACAGGAAACAAAGCAGAGCAGCGTTACTCTCACCGGAGTGGTTCCCGGACATTAAGTCGTCCTCTTCTCCGTCCATTTCTCAGACGAAGAAAGATTCCGGTTCAGAACCGAACACGAGACACTTTCACTCAACTCTGTTATCAAAGCGGGAAAAATGAAACCGATCACAGTAACGACGCGCTGTGGAAGCTAACAGCAACAGCTAGCTACAGTAGCCCCAAGATCCAAAATGGTGCGACCGCCGTCATATACGCATGCGCACATACGTGGTCGCCTCTCAATGACGTGTAAGGATTTTTTTTAAATTAAACTTTATTTTCAACACGCCCAGAACGATTGACAACAATAATGAAGCGTGAGTTTTGATTTCTTATGTCACAGCAGCGAACACGGACTCCAGTACACGCTCACTGTGTACTTAATCTGACTGTTCGTCATATAAAGTAATCCCTAAAAAACATGTTAAAACTGGTTTACGAGGACACACCGATCCTCCTCTGTGTTTACTGGGGAGCTTACATCGAAAAGATTCAAATATATATTTATCAAGAACATTAAACCTTCACTTCAGGGATTCAACGTAAATATTTGCACGACATTTGAAGACTACACTATTATCACTTGTGTAAAACCTGCCCTGCAGTCAGCAACACTGGAGAGCTGATGAGGTCATTTTTGTCTTCAGTGTTTCATACATCTGTTAAAACAGTTTTATGTCGCCAGCTGAGTTTTATAAGCGCCATGGCAAACTTAGGCTTGACCCAGCTGACTGTCTCTAAAATGTTTATAATCATGTCTCCTCACTGCCCCCTGGTCGTCATAGTGCGTAATTACATCCAAACATTTGTTCAGTTCCTCTCGGCGCCTGGTTCCACCCTGCACAATGTGAACACGTGACTAAAATGCTCTGGTGGTCCTTCAACACCAAGTGTAGAGGCAGACTCAACAGCCTACTAGCAGTTCCTGTGAACACTTTCAAAATTAAACTTAAAATTAATCTTTCTGATTTTATTATGGTTGTATTTATATTTACAATTTGACACGAGATCTCTATTACACACTGTGACCACCGGAGGGCAGTGTAGACACGTGTCTTCAGTTCTCATGGCAGTCAGTTGCCCCAGCCAATAAGGCGTACACAGTTGCAAACGAGCAGTTCCTTTCAAAATAAAAGTTTCAGGACAGA
>JAQQZW010000022.1:26423549-26434507 GCA_029814745.1 Zanclus cornutus | reverse complement strand
ACACACACACACACACACACACACACACACACACACACACACTTTAAACTTTCTGTATATGTGAGCTGCCTCACTGACATCATGCGTGTCCAGTCCGTTAACCTTAACTTAAACCATCACTGCTACCTTCAAACTGACTGTCAGTTCGTCCTCTCTACGATAGTTTAAGGCTGACGTTGGTCCTCACAAACATAGCAGTATATAAAAGTCTGTTACGCCGTCACCATGTGAAACCTTGGAGCCTTTCCTTTGTGTGTGTGTGTGTGTGTGTGTGTGTGTGTGTGTGTGTGTGTGTGTGTGTGTTCTCACAGGACCCCCTGGAGTTCCCGGCTCACGAGTTGAGAAAATATTTCCGGATGGGCGACCACGTGAAGGTGATCGCCGGGCGGTACGAGGGCGACACCGGCCTCATCGTCAGAGTGGAGGAGAACTTTGTCATCCTGTTCTCCGACCTCACCATGCACGAGGTACCTGCTCTGTGACGCCGAGCTCAACTGTCTTCATACGTCCATTTTTTCTGTCGATGTTCTGGGTGGAGAAACAGTTTTCCACTGTGGAAAAACACGAAGAACTTGTAGGTTCTTAATGGCTCAAGGTTGTAAAGTTCCTGAAGGGAAAAGATTTAATTGTTGTCCAATAAATAAGAGTGTTTTCTACGTCTCTGAAAAAAAACAGCTTGGTAATGACGCCTCTTAAGCTGCTGCACCTCCAGGCTGCCACCTGGAGTCCATCAGCAGCGATGACTCACAGCAGTGTTTGATTTTAGATTTTTTTTAATTTTATTGTTTTTGTGTGTTTTTGCATGATTGTCGTGAAGATGTTTTGCTGTAGTGGATCAGCTGAGACCCGTCTGGTTATTTTATTTATGGCCTCAGCTGAATTTCCAGCACAGTTATACACAAACTGTATTTCATTATCTTACAAAAAAGAAAAGTCCTGCATATTTAAATGAGGCCAACAGACTGTGAGCCTATTAACATTCAGAGATTCTGGTAGGAGTAGATGTACAACACTTATCAGACCCAAATTATTATTCCATCATAATATATCCAATTATTTTGTGTGTGTGTGTGTGTGTGTGTGTGTGTGTGTGTGTGTGTGTGTGTGTGTGCGCACAGTTGAAGGTGTTGCCCAGAGACCTGCAGCTCTGCTAGGAGACGGCGTCTGGCGTTGATGCAGGAGGGCAGCACGAGTGGGGTGAGCTGGTCCAGCTGGACCCGCAGACCGTCGGAGTGATTGTCCGACTGGAGAGGGAGACGTTTCAGGTGGTCGTCTGATCCGACACAGACTTGAGAGCGTTTGTAAACAATAAAGCCAAGAGAAGAAGAACAAAGTTAATGGAATGACTGCTGTGTCTCTCAGGTGCTGAACATGCACGGGAAGGTACTGACAGTGCGCCATCAGGCGGTGAACCGCAGGAAGGACAACCGCTCTGCTGTGGCTCTGGACTCAGAGCAGAACAACATCCACGTCAAGGACATCGTCAAAGTCATCGACGGGCCGCACTCGGTGAGAACCACAGAGTTCATGTTCAGCCTCTAAATGTAATGTAATGTAAACTAAATCAAGAGCTGGATTTATTTTAGAGCCACACGTACACAGAGGAAGGAAACACCGAGTGCCAAATAAGGACTGAACTCCAAGATTAATGTGTGAAACATGGACGAGAGATTGAACCCATGGGTAGTGCAGAAAGAGATCCTGCCAACAGTACATTAAGTGTGTGTGTGTGTGTGTGTGTGTGTGTGTGTGTGTGTGTGTGTGTGTGTGTGTGTGTTCCCTCTGCAGGGCCGTGAGGGGGAGATTCGTCATCTGTTCCGAGGCTTCGCCTTCCTCCACTGTAAGAAGTTGGTGGAGAACGGAGGCATGTTCGTCTGTAAGACCAGACACCTGGTGCTGGCTGGTGGATCCAAGGTCAGCGCTGCACCGACTGCTTGATATGTGACTCTGGGCTCCTATTGGCCAAAGGCTTTTCACTTGACGTTAGTGACAGTCTGCAGCTGTGACTCTCTTGGTTTCTGCAGCTGGTTGTGTTGGAAGCCCCTGTTAGCATTAAACCAGTTCATTTTTGTATGTACAGCGAGTGTTTGTGGAACCATTAGTTTCAAATTGCCACGTGTCTTTCTGTATTTTCAAAAATGAAACTTAATCAGGTTATCAAAGCTTGTATCCATTCGTCTCTTCCAGCCCAGAGACGTGACCAACTTCACAGTGGGAGGATTCGCTCCAATGAGCCCTCGGATCAGCAGCCCGATGCACCACGGCGGAGGAGGTGAGCGTCACACTAAGTTCACATCAGCGTGAGGGGAACAGAAGGGCCGTCTGTCCTGCTGCTGTCCAGGCAGGACGGGAAAAACAAATCAAGTCAAACAAATGAAAAGCAAATGAAACGCTGAAAACCTTTAAAGCCTTTCCAACCTCACGAGAGGCTGATCACCGCTCTGCAGTCTTGCTTAATAACTCACTCGCAGCGCTCTGATTGGTTACATGTGCCGAGTAACATCCTGTCAGCACTGACGGATACAGTTTCCCAGACGGGCAGAGGCTGGAGCTGCTCTGTTGTGCATCAAAGGGGAGGAACCACATGTTGCTGAAGCTGCAGTGAACCTCACAGTGTTCTGATCTCTGTCTCTAATGACAAGCGTGCTCAGTGTCCCAGTTCTGTTCGGATCACAGGTCGGTCCGTTACGCCGCGAACGGAGAGCGTGAATCAAACTTTGTGTGAACAGCGTTTCATGCGGGTGTTTTTTTCATCCTGCAGGTGCTCCACAGAGAGGAGGAGGTGGAGGAGGAATGGGGCGGGGCAGAGGACGCAGAGACAACGAGCTCATTGGTCAGACAGTCCGCATCTCCCAGGGTCCTTACAAAGGTAAGGCTGTCTCTGGCTGAGGCAACATGTCAGTGACACGCAGCTTCAGGAAAGTGACAGAAACGTCCTGTGACTTAGACGAAGTCCAGTCTCATATGTTCTCACTCAGTCGACCACCAGTTTATGATTCCTTGTTTAAAAATGTCAAACACTGATGACTCTGCCTACATTTCCCAGGTTACATCGGTGTTGTGAAGGATGCAACAGAGTCTACAGCCAGAGTAGAGCTGCACTCCACCTGTCAGACCATCTCTGTGGACCGGCAGCGCCTGACCACCATGTGTGTACTGACCAACAGTGTGTCTGTCATTCAGTCTGTGTTGAAGCTGCTGTAGGTTGTTTCAGGTCAAATGTCACAGCTTCTACGTTCGAGGTGCCCGTTTTAATATTCGTCTGATAAAATCTTTATGAGACTCCGCTGGTGACTGTGCTGACACGCACAGATGACGTGATGCTACACGTCGCTGCTGGCACGTGTTGCACATGATTGGCTCTGAGTGACTGACAGAACAGGCCCCGCCTGCTTAGACCTCTCCTGATTGGTCAGCTGGACTTTCACAAGTTTAACTGTGAGATGAGGACAGCAGATGTTTCTGATGCCTTCAGCTTCAGACGGCAGTAATATTTTTATTTTCAGTTGTTTCTGAACAGATGAAATTGAAAAAGTGTTAAACCCACTGCAGCTTCAATCGTCTTCCATGACGTGTGTTTGTTCTCCTTTTTCTGCCTCTGGAGTTCCTCATTTCTCTAAAGGCTGCTCAGTAATTTATATTATTGTGTTTCTACTTTTTAAATCAGCCCTGTTCTTTGTCACCATGTTGATGTTTTTATTACTGTCAGTCTCCAAACCCAGCTTATGTTTGAGAGTTTCTAACCTGTCGTTAACGCTCCACCCTGATGCTCCTCCCTCCCTCCAGGGGAGCTAAGAGACACAGTGGAATGACCTCCACCCACGGACGCACCCCCATGTACGGCTCCCAGACTCCCATGTACGGTACCGGCTCCAGAACGCCCATGTACGGCTCTCAGACGCCGCTACACGACGGTAAGACTGTGACGGAGAGCATCTGATGTATCTGACGAAACACTTCATGAAGTTCAGTCAACCAGTCGGAGTTAGAGTCACGGACAGTGGAGGAGGATGTGTTTATTATCTGTTGTGTTTTTAAGTAAAAAGATAAATCATCAAAGCTCTCCTGTTGGAAATACACAAATTATTACCCACAATCCCGTGTGACTGAAAGCGTTGAGTCATCGCTCATCTTTCGCCCTCTGACAGGAAGTCGCACGCCTCACTACGGCTCCCAGACCCCACTGCATGATGGGAGCAGGACGCCGGGTCAGAGCGGAGCCTGGGACCCCAGCAACCCTAACACACCTTCCAGGTAACACACACACACACACACACACACACACACACACACGTTCAAGTGTGTGCCTTCGTTTTATGTATTTTTTACATTTTTGTTTCGTCTCTCAGGAATGAAGAGGAGTACGACTTCGGCTACGACGACGAGCCCTCCCCGTCCCCTCAGGGCTACGGGGGCACCCCCAACCCCCAGACCCCGGGTTACCCAGAAGTCCCGTCTCCACAGGTCAACCCTCAGTACAACCCTCAGACACCTGGCACGCCTGCTATGTGAGTGTCAGACCGCACAGGAAGCCGCCATCTCTTCTGAGTTTGAAGCAAACTTTTGAAATGTTAGAAAGAAAGAAATGTTTAAGCTGCCATATTGTTTAGATTCTATTAATAAACACCAGGATTTATATTAGAATAACTTTACATCCTTGAAATGTTTCTCTTTATCATCTCTTTTTACCGGTGTGTGTGTGTGTGTGTGTGTGTGTGTGTGTGTGTGTGTGTGTGTAGGTACAACACAGAGCAGTATTCTCCCTATGCGGCCCCGTCCCCTCATGGCTCCTACCAGCCCAGTCCTAGTCCTCAGAGCTACCACCAGGTGGCGCCCTCACCAGTTGGCTACCAGAACACATACTCTCCAGCCAGCTACCATCCGACACCCTCCCCCATGGCTTATCAGGTAGGAGGTGGTTGTGTGTGTTATGTTAATAGAATAATCTGAAAGTAAACAGCTCCAAAATTTATTTGTTTCATTATTTCAGAATTAGGAATTGGAAGGAAATATTGTTTTAATATTGGTACTAAAACTTTGGTTTTTGCACGGCTGCAGAATTCAACATTTCAGTCAACATCAGGCCCTAATTCAGAGTCGTGTTATCAGTCATTAAAGCCTGCGAGTGTAGGACTTAAAAATGTCAGATTTTTGCACCCCCTAGTGGTCACTATGGCACGGCACCTCAAACACTGGACATTTTTAACTACAGTATATGTTTAATGTAATTTAAGACTTATGGAGACATTTCTGTTTTTTTAACTCAATTTTCTGTAAGTTGAACTCAGTGTTTAGAGCTGAAACAGCCTTGTTTGTTTTTGGGCTCGTCCTGTAATTAAATCCCTTGAACATCCAAGCACCCCATCACATTAATGTAAAGTCTTCCAGACTGTGGTTCTGCTGAGAAGCAGTCGAACAGTCGAACACAGCCGGACATCCTGACAGAAGGAACCCCTGAGTGGAAACGCTGCAGCAGAATCTGCTTCCTTCAGCTCCTCAAGTCGTTTCTTTGTAAAACTGACTGTCGTTGCCTCTGCAGGCCAGTCCCAGTCCCAGTCCTGTGGGCTACAGTCCTATGACGCCCGGAGCGCCCTCTCCTGGAGGTTATAACCCACACACCCCCGGCTCCAACATCGAGCAGGGCAGCAGCGACTGGGTGACCACCGACATCCTGGTCCGGGTCAAGGACTCCTTCATGGACCTGATGGGACAGACTGGGGTCATCAGAAGCGTCACGGTAACAAACACCATCAGTGAATCTCTCACATGGAAGACGAGCTCGTCTCAGCCTGTGATGCCGTCTTTGATCTGTTTCTGTAAACGTAATTTAAAGTCATGCTGCATTACAGGTTGATTCCTGGGTTTCTGAAGACAGATATTACAAGTTTCAGTCATTTTTACGTAAAAGTGCTATTGATTTGTTGCTTTTATGTGTCATATATATGATGGTAAACTGGATGTCTTATTTTAGAGTCGGGGTTGGACAAAAAAAGACTCAGTATACTTCTGACATTACACAACAAATGAATAACTGAGAAAAGAATAGGCAGAGTAATTGATCAGAAAAGTGATCGATCGCAGCCTTAGATATTTGCTGGACTCATTGGCTGCAAGTTTGACTAATAGGGGAGAATAGTCCCTTGATTATTTTGATGAATATTCATTTGGTCTGTAAAATGGTGAAAACGTCCTCCAAGCTTCCAGAGTCCAAGTCGACGCCTTCAAACAAAGCTGATAAAATCATAAACATCAGCTTTGTGAACTCTGACACTGATTTCAGCTTCATCGTGCTCCAGTGTTTCACAAGACCTCAGTGTGCAGTCGCTCATGTTTTTGAATCAAAGCAGTTAATGCTGAATTCTGTGCGTGTGTGTGTGTGTGTGTGTGTGTGTGTGTGTGTGCGCGCGTGCGTGTGTGTGTGAGAGAGAGATGTGCCTGTGTGTGTTTGTGTGTCATGGATACAACATTGGAGGTAGACACACTGACGCAGTTTTCTCTCCTTTGCTCTCAAAGGTCAAGAGTTCCTGTTCTTCATTAAACAGATATTAAACTCCACTTCCTCATCTTCCTCATCTTCCTCCTCCTACGCCTCCTCTTCCTCATCCTCCCACTCCTCCTCCTACTCATTCCAAACCTCCAAACTTCAAGTGTTGAAGGCATTTCAGGACAATTAAACTCCCTTCATCGAAGGCACTGAGAGGCAGCTCACAATTTACTTCCACCAGCTGCTGAAAACAACTTTAAAACTCAGCGTTTACAGGGTCGATTCACACAAACCACTAAAAACATATTTTCCCACCTGGCTCTGGTGCACCCACGTTAGTTTTTGTTTGTTTGTAAAGGTTTTCAGACATCTGTTTTTAAGATGTCTGCACGATGGAGATAATGTGAAGTTAGTCTTCTGGTGCTTACAGTTTAAAAAAAACACTTTTAAAGACTTACTTAATCTGGATAATCCAGTTTTCAGTCATGAACAAATAGTCAGTGGATTCTGTGATTTATCTGAAGAACTTGTGTCTTTAAGTTTGTGCTTTTTAAGTACAAAAGGTGTGAGTAGAGCGACTTTGTTATAAAACTGCAGTTTCATTAAAGCTGTGAGTGAAGAGTTGATGGACTTGCAGAGAACTTTCATCTGAACCTGCAGCTCCTCTTCATGGAGCTTCACAGTGACTTTCAGCTCATTGTTCGTCTGTTCAGACTCAACTTCACTGTTCTGCTTCTCTCTCAGCACCACTGAACTCTACCTACCAGTTAGACACCAGCTGGAGAACATAGTGGAGCATTTAGCAGCTGCAGAGCCAGATGTTTCCCTCAGGAGGAGACCAAACACAGAGCTCAGAGAGAGAGAATACTGGACTGATGTTCATCAGGAGACACAGACTCCACATGATGATCATGGAAATGAAAACTGTTTGAGCTCACTGACTGCTGGCAGATTTCAAATGTTTGCTGTTGGTGTGTTAATTCATGTTAATCAAAATATTCAACGTAATTCTTCTGTTTGTTCCAACTGTCATCTTTGTCTGCACGCTGACAGTTTGATGGGATCGAGGTGGGTTGATGTCTGTTTTCATCAGTTACTCCGTTTAGTTTGAGTAAATATGTTCGTATAATACAGTTTAAACAGGTGTCATGACTTTGGTGAAAAATGAGAGTAACAGAACGACAGACTGCAGTTCAGCATTTTCTCTGAGGAAGAAAGAAAAATGCCTGAAATGTCTGAATAGAAAACAAACATGGCTGCCACAAGTCTGCTGACATAATTCAAACCCTAATTTAATATTTTGAAATAAAAGTTTGTGAAAATTACATTTTTGTGTCGGAGCCACTGACTCATCCTTCACACAGCTGATGTACAGTATGAGCGCAGTGACCTTGAGTTGTTTTGTAAGTTCTAACAGGGAAATCTTTTGTACAGACGTTTTTCAGAACCTGAATCTTCCTCCTCTACAATTATGAAAAAGAAAATATGAAATAAGATCATTTTAAAGCTTTTAATTTCCTTTTTTCATTTCAGGATCGCACATATTTATCAGCGTAGACTCTTTGTTGAACACACTTTGTTCACTTGATCGTTACTTTGTGTTTTGTGCATTAATTCATTCCCGCTGTCGCCGTGAGAAACGCTGGCTTTGCTTTGTGTTGCAGTGAGGTCGGCCTGGAAGTCCCATTCAAACTGATGCATCCTAAACCTGATGCAGGTGAGAAACCAGGCAGTTTTCTCTCTCTGTAGCGTTTAACTTCCCTAAAAGCATCCACATAATAAATGACATGATTTGCTCATTTCTGCACGTCTGCATGTGTCCGGTTAAACAAAGTCAACCAGGAGTCAAACTGAATCTAAACCTTGTGGTTTTTCTGTTTTCTGTATTGCTGCTAACAGTGAAGGAGAGGTAAGGTGGCTTTACGAGTAAAAACCTAAAACTTCTAAGTTCTGGCCCGACACTGCACACGAAATGACGCCGTTTGCGGCCCTCTGTATTTCCCTTCATGTCACAAATCCAGCTGTTGTTCCTCCGCCAGCAGCTGGCAGTAAATGCTGTTGTGTGTCTGTGTTGTCTGCAGCGAGATGGAGGAGGAGATGGAGTTCCAGGAGTTCAAGCGCTCCTACCTGAAGGGGATGGCCGATGACGAAGACGAAGAGGGAAACGTGTCGGGTGGCGACGACATGGCGCCCAAAGAGAAATAGAGGAGAGACAGCCAGAGCGACGGCAGCTGGAGCAAAGACTGCTGGGAGTTTGAGTCGCTTCAGAGTTTGTGCTAGAAAGAGTTGAGGCTAAGTGAAAGGACCATGTTAGTGATTTTGCTTGTTTTAGTACCTCTTAGATGTGTTTCACACTTGGTGGGGACAGAAAGGCTCCTGTTAAACTGCCATCAGCTCAGCAGCTGCCGATTTACACACCAGCAGACACGACCAGCCAGACTGTCGTCCTCTTCCTCACCACGGGAGACTGAGTGTGGCCGATAACTAATGTGTTCGACATTTAATGAAGTCACTGTATCTCATTCACGGGTGATTTCTTCTAGCTAACATTTACTAGGTACATGCGAAACCACTGATGTGGTCCTTAGATATAAAACCTTATGGATTCTTGTATTTTGTAAGAATAAGCTTTGTGTTTTTTGTAGTAACACAGATTACTGCCGACCCTTAACTGCCCTTTAGATTATCATCACTACTCATCTGTTCGTTTCCTGCAGTCAGAGAACAGGTGGACTTTGTGATGCAGGAGAATGCAAAGAAGACGGTTCAGTGCTGCTGGAGTTTAATTACATTTGAATATTGTGAAGATCTGAAAAAATGCCAGACTTTTTGTGTTTGCTTTCACTGTTGTAACACAGCTGAGACGGCCGAGTGTCCTGCTCGCTCTGCTTTAGAGGGAAGGATGAGACTGTGGTGACTCATCTGTTGTGTCGCTCACCTTAAAACTGCTGCTGCTGCTGCTGAGCTCAGATTGGCTGTAACAACATTTATGTAGGAGGCTTTACTTGGCATTTAAAGGAGATGTGACTCTGTGCGACTGTGCAGTTTGAATTGAGACAATAAAAGCTGATTAATCCATGCTTGAGCTAGCTGCTGCTTCTTCTTGGTATAATGCTGTTTCTGAGCTGCCTGATGTCAGACAGGATGTGTGAACTCGTTACTCTGCGTTTCCAGAATCCGTCACCTGAACCCGGTGGACTGGACGGGTTCAAAGGTCTGGACCCAGACAAGTTTCTGAGGCTGGAGGTCGGGGCTCAGTGTCGGGGGTCAGAGGAGGCTCACAGGGTTCAGGCGGGATTTTTACAACTGCTATATGAATATTTCTTTGTATATGTTGAAAATAGATTTAGATAGCAGAAGTCTCGTTAATCTGTATTATTCTTCTGTCAAGAAACCCCATGAAAAGAGCCAAACAAACAATGTCAGTCTGCCTCTTCTGCGGCTCTCAGTACGAAATAGTGGGACTATTTTCAGCAGCGGATTAATCCACATTTAGTGGCCTAGTGAGTATTTGGTGCAGCAAGACGGTGTGTGTTTGTGAGTCAAAATAAACTGCAGTGTGTGTGTTCATGTTAATGAGGGAACATGTCAGGAGGGCAACAGTGTGGCTCACTGATGAGTTTGAATAGAGCTGTATGACACAGAGGAAGAAGATACATCAGATTGATACACACACACACACAGTATTTGTCAACAGGATGAGTTGTTTTTTCTTTTCTTTTTTTTAATTTGTTTATTTTTTGGCTCATCACAAAAATATGATCATCAGACTTATACTTTGATTCTTTAGGTTGTTTTTCTCAAGCTCAGTTTAAGAATGTTGGGACCTTAAAGGAGTCAGCAGCCCAGAATGTGCTGATCTGAGTATGAATTATGTAAAAAGATTCAAACTGTTGAAGAATCAGTCAGACACAAGCTTCTGGAGATGATTTTTAATTTCAGACACAAAGCACAGACGCAGCAAACTGAGGCAGAAACAAACAGGACACGAACACATCAGCTGAACATGGTTTTTCTCTCTTAGGCCACGAGGCCGATCACTTTCTGCATCATTCGACCGCCTGTCCAGAAATCACCTGTTTTATAAATCATCAGTTTTCATGCAAATTCAGCCAGTTTTACTGAGTTAATGTTTTAGATATGAAATATGGCACATGATGCAAAAAAACTTCAACATTTTAATATTAATTGAGACAAAATTTTCATCAAAATTAAGATATAATTAATTCTCTATATAATATATATTATTATTTAATATAAATAATAAATGTATTCTTGTTCATTATGTGCACTGGTGTCTAAAACAGTCTGTATTTATTAGAAACAGGTGAAATACTCTCACACCATTGGCTCGTTTCTTCATGTTCGTTTTTGTACCCACGTTTAAACTGGATGATTGTTAGCAGTATAATATTATATAGATTTTTTACAATCTTGCAGTTTGTGACTCTCAAGACACTTTGAACTCTTTTCG
>JAQQZW010000022.1:26251644-26263508 GCA_029814745.1 Zanclus cornutus | reverse complement strand
CACACCACATCCTCATTACGGGTCCTAATCATAATGCAGGCCAAGTTCACCATAACAAAACTTAAAAAAATAAATTGTGTTCACCTACTTAACTTCCATTTGCAAATGATATTCTAGCGTTGGGGACAACACTGATTGTCGAGATCGCTTAGTGTCAAGCAGCCAGTCTGATTGCTTTAAAAATATAAATGCTGCAGTGACACTTGTTGTCGTTGTTGCCAGGATTCAACGTAAAGAATTGTTGATTAGCAGGCTCGTTTCTATGCATCAACAATCATGAGGTGCTTTGCATTGAATTTTATGGTTAAATGTGGGCAGGGCTGTCACAGGGGGGCTGTGAGCCCCTACTTATTGACATGCATGTGCATGAGTCATGGTCCCATGAACGCAGCTATTCTAGTTCTACTGCAACACAATCTTGGTGCAATACACTTTTAAAGAGCAGAATAATACAGCATGATTATGAACATAGTCTCAGCTGTAACTTTTTGCTATTATACCTTTTAGTGAAAAACACACTGTAGAACTGTTGGCTTTACACCATCAAGTCGAGGCTTAGCCGTCACTTTATTTTGGCATGTTGAATGACAGTATATTACAGTTCAATATTTAGGGTCTAGCAACATGTTATTCACATTTTACATCATTTTTGGGCCAGTCTCTACACGTAGCCTGCAATTACAGTCACATGCATGTAGCTCTTCTGGATCTACTGCAGTCTGTACAATACAGTATTACATAGGCAACAAATTTTGAACAGGTAGGCCAGAATAATACAGCCAACATGCGGACATTGTCTCATCTCATCACTTGTTGCTATAGTCTTTGAAAGGAAAAAAATATGCATTAAAAACTATACTGACATGAAAAAGAAAATGCAAAGAAATGCAAGTGTTACCACATTAGTTCCTGCATTTGTTTAAAACCATGAACAGTGAGAGGCTGGTCATCACACTTATAAAGCAAAAAGGAGATGAGGATTGCAGGCCAGGCGTGGGCCATAGAGGTGTTGGGCACTGTGTGGCGCACACTTCGTACTGCCTATGAACGGTTCTGAATGTGGCGTGTAGAGGACAAGATATGAGGTTGATCCACATAAGGCGTGTTTTTTTTTTTTTTTAAGGCATTTATTCATTTCCTCAAGTGCATATACGCAAACATTTAATGTGGATTCTCTGCAGAGTTTTTAAAATGAGATCCCAGTTCATTATGATTAACCAACAGTCTAAGATTCAGGCTGAAAAAATAAAGGAACAGACACAGGGACTGAAATCAAAATCATGTCAAAGGTTGCATATGAAGTTAAAATCCTTCAGACTTCAGTCCTGTTTGACTTTTGCGACACCTGTGGTTGCTATGGTGACAGCAACTGTGACTGCTACTGCTACATTGTCCAAAAAACAACAGAAGAGCAACTGGTGTGTCTTTGTTCAATGAGGCCAAAATTCATTTTGTTTTAATAAAGAAGTCAGTCGATAATCTTCTTTTTTACATCATGCATTGAACATTGTGGTTGTATTTTTGATGATTGTGGTCAGAGCTTAGCGCTGCATCTCAGATGAAGCCACTCTATATCGAACGCTTTTATTGTGAACTAACAGCGATGTTTGGTTTGCATTAGCAGTAACTTAATACAGCTCTGAGTCGGCTGTGGGAGAAAGAACATGAAACTATGATGTGTTTACATGCACTTTAGTAACAGGGTTACAGTCAGCTTTCTCCAGTAAACTAATACCTTTAATATCATGTCAATGAATAACCTGGTTACTGTAAATGGGGGAAGGGGCTTTGGGAAAACTGATATCTTGAGCTACATTTCTCACGAGGAACCTTGATTTCCTGCCATGTATTTGCATAACCGGGTTTCTGATCTGCTTTATAGATATATATTTCAAAGACTGCAGAGGGGTAGAAGTTGCATCCTGAAATAATTAAATGCAAAATGTGACTGAAACTGAAACACTAACTGGCCTGACAAGGCTAAATAACCAATGCAACGTCTTCTACAGTTAAAATAAGCGAACCATGCCCATTATTTTGATTGAAAGACCTCTAGTGGCAGAAATTACATATTGCGTGCTTAGGTGCAAGTAAACTCATTAGATAAGTTTAAATAAGAAATTAAAAACAGTACCACTGGATTACATGCTATAAACGCCAACCATAAACAGGATCAAATACAAGATCTGATGTCATGAAAATCTTAAGGATTTCAAACTAACATCAATGAAATGTGAAAAAGAAATTACACTTTCACTCTCTCTAAAGAAAGTGGTTATATTTTGCACTTTGAGATTTGTCTCACTCTTTAAACTATCATCAGCCATCACTGCCATGTCTTCCTTTTCATTCTTGTAATGCTGTATGCTGATGTTACATCATAGAATAGGAGATAGGACCAACTGTTTTCATCCTGGTTATCAGGATTCGGCTGTAAAGTTGGGAGATATTAGAAAAGCCAGACCAGAAGGTAACTGATAATTTCTTCGGAAAGATGAATGGGAAATAAAGAGTGTGTGATCTCCTTTGCTTAACAGCTACCATCAAGGTGCCTTAGAGTGAGGGACATAAGTAAACAACCCCAATTAGGCTGCTCTCAGGCTGACAGGAGAATACACTGGAACTGAAAAGTACAGTTGGCATGCATGTGAAGCAGTTTGCTGCTGTGTGCTGTGTAAGAAAGAACTGTTCCTGAATTTTTAGCACAGACAAAAGAGACTGTTCTGAAGCACACAGAAAAAAAAAACTAAAATTCACTGCTGTTCTTCATCTTAAGAGGCAGGCACATTCTTCAAATACTACAAAGATGTAATTTCGTTGCAGGTTACCGACTGAATTACAACAAAGATCTTATTTTAGTGCAGGTATGATCCACGACCTCTTATGTTTTCATTTTTAGCTGGCCTGCCGTGGCTCAGCATGGTAACAGGAAAGAGGGCTGACATGAGAATAAGCCTCAGGTTCAATCAGCTATGTAATTGGATGATAATACTAAAATGGCATTGTCAAGTGGTGCCTGATGACTCTGGCAGCTTGCTTTCGGCCCTCAGGTCAATTTTTTGATCCTCAGAGCTGCTCAAGTTGGTCTGCTGCTAGCAGATAGAAGGACGCTCAGCTGCGGATATTTGAACTATGTGAATAAGGTTTTTTCTTTTTTATGTGCCCAGCCCTCTAAGAGGCTTCACTGTCCTCGACATTATGGTCCTCTGCAGGCAGACCATGAAAACCACCACATCTGGATTCTGTTTTGCAGTTTTGTTAAAAACTAATGTGGCTCCTCTCATCTTAGAAGGGTTCCTTTAGTCTAGATCCACTCATCTTTTTGATTAATGACTGCCTGCTGACTGCTGTATTCCTCTTTTGATAACTAATGAACTTTATTGTATCAGTCCCTGATTATCAAATGACTTGTCTTGATGTCTCCCAGAAAGAGCAATGTGCTTTGTTACTAATTTGAAATTTGTCTACAGACAGGCAAACATTTAAAAAAACTGCAGAAGTTTCAAATATTAGATGGACTGTTTTCACAGTAATTACTGGCCGGCTAGATGGTGGAGTTTTCACCTTGTGAGGTCTCTATGTGTGTCTGTGTGTGTGTGAGTGTGATCATGGCAAAAGGTGATCCTCGAGACACCTGTCGTAGCAGGAACTGCCGCAGAAGCTGTTTCGAGTGTTTTGCATGGTGTATGTATTTCTGTGGGCAGATTTTGTCAACAAATCACAACCTTGCAAGATGCAGTCACAAAACTTTAGAGTTAAGTAGCTGAGAGCAAAATGAATGCTGAGTTTGAAGGTGGGTGTGGTCCGAGCAAGGGTACTGGAAGTTCGGGAGGGTAGAAGGGAAGGGACCGTCTTCCCCCTCCACTTTCCGCCCCTGTCCCACATTCGGTTTAAGACTCAAATCATCGTATCCCAGGTTCAGGTATTCCCGTCCACTCTAAGACATTAAGTAAAACTGAAGCCCTCCTTGTGATTGGATCACAGCAGCCATGATGCCAGATCAGTGTGTATGGTGCAATGGAACACAGGACATGAGAGAAGTGACTTGAACTGTGCCAGGTTTATTCTTTATGCTTAACCATCCTCACATGGTCAAATTATAACCTGTGTTAGCATTGATATGTAAAGTATGTGTGTATTTAGCTAAAACATTGATTGATTGATGTAATGATTGATGTATCATTTGACGCATGGAATGTAAAACATTTATCACAGTTAGTCACGAATGTAAAATGTGTCATTATTGGCAAGAGATAAATGATCATTTGTTTGGCAAGAGCCTGAAAATGTCCGTCTGTTCATTGAGATATTGTAACATTACAACCGTGCAAGTCATGAAAGTTTACAGGTGTGAAGTTGAGCTCCAAATGCTGATCCAAAGGCTGAGTTCAAACTTTGGTGTGGTCCATCCCTTGAGTTCTTAATACTCATGTGATAATGTAGTAATGACTACTGAGTCAACAAGTTGATTGCCGCTGCAGCTGGTGTGATCCCATCGCAAGATGCTCTCTTGTTAGTACCTTATTTACAAAGTGGGATGGTCATCTGGCTTGTTTACTATTCCCGTAATGCAGCAGGCAGCTGTAGGCTTGTTGGAAGCGCCTTTGCCTGGTGCTCCAAATCTGCTATAAATCCCCACCCCTCCTCAGTCAGAGAGGAGCTCTTCTCTCCCGCACATTAACACAACATCATCTCCGAATACCACACACATACTGCTGACTATACAGACTACCGAACCTCACTGTATTCTTTGTTCGCTGTGTGTGAGCATTATGCTCTCTGTTAGAACGGTATAAATTATTTGCCATCAACCTGCATCTCCTTCTTTTGTTCTTCTTAGGAAAATATAAGGAAATTATTCAGAAATGATAGACCTGTAAAATAAAGCAGTACCAGTGTTTCTATCACATATCAGAGTATGTCAGTTACTGTATGGGTTTGACTCCACGTAGGTAATAGACCACATTTATACAGGATAAAATGTCTTTCCCTCTATGGGGACAAATGATTTTTGCATTGGCCTCTCTAGTTGTTCTTGGGATTTCTCTTCACTTTTTCCTGTTTTCAGCAGGATTATCTTCTCGATGTAAGCAGAGCTTTACAATAGCAGAGTAACTTCATCATCTGGGTGGATAACGTCTTGAGTTTAGGAGATGACAGTACCTTGTGTTTGGCCATTTCTGTACAATCCAATGAGACAAAGGCTACAAGATGTTTATGTAACTGGAGAAAATACCACTGTCCTCCCTCTTACATTATTGCAAACAACAGCACTTGTGCGCATTGTTGCTCTGAGTATGGTGTGTTTTTCTCATGATATCCTGAGCTGATATGTGGCAGGCTGGGTGCCAAACACAGCATCGAAAGTTCATGTTCGTTAAACAGTTTATACGTGCTTGACTGACCTTTATGAACTCTGCCAGTAGCTATAACAAAAATACACAAAAAGACGACGCCAGAAGAGACTTCAGAGGAAATACTGGAGCTGGTCAGCTCAGGCACAGTTTAAGGCAAAATAAGCAGCGTTTGTCTGTGACCGTTTGCAAACGCAGCGTTCAAACTCGGCCCCTCCTCCCCGGCGTGGCTGCACTGAGAGCAGCGGAGGTCGAGCGAGCTCATTATGATGCTGCTAATTATTAATTCTGCAGACGGTCGGCGGACGAGTTCCCATTTGATGTAAAAACAAGCAGCAAGTTGGTGACACGTCTGTCAGACGGACGTCAAAACGTACCGAGAAAAACATCTGACCTTCGAGATCAAATCAGGTGCAGCAGGAGAATCTGCAGACATGTTGAGAAACTGAAAGCTGAGCTGAACCCTCTCTGTGACCAGGCCTCACTGCGTGTTGATTGGTCTTTGAGTCGGGCAGCCTTCAACACAGGAAGTGACAGCAGAGCAGAGCACAGCCAACAAAAAGCCCCTCCTAACTTAAACTTTACTTAAAGTTAGACTCTCGACAACATGAAAGCCAAAATAAAGCCGTTTTTTTTCTTTGGTCTTGATACTGTCAACAAGTAAAGACAAAATAAAGAGACGTTAAAAGGATTGAAAGGATTTTACTCAGCAGCAGATATTTATGCTTCTATTCACACATTTGTTCATAGCTGCATTTACTGAGACCCACACAGCATACGCACACGCACACACACACACAGGAAATGTGAGTGTGAGGTTATTTTTAGAAGCAGCTCTGCTGCATGCAGGACCTGACAGACAAACAGGGTGGAGGAGAGCAGAACAAAGATCTCAGATGTGCGACCAGTGTTAATCAAAACCAAAGAAGCAACAACAACCAGAAACCAAACTGGGGCCGATTCACGAGGAAACTACGACAAGCTGCTGATAACCATGAACTGCTCATCGCTTGTCACCGCCGTGTGTCCGCCTCTAGGTCCAGTTCACTCAAATTAAATATGCAAATAATATTACAGCACAAACGGCCCAATAAAGTTTTGAAGCTGAGTGTCATTCGTAACTTGTTTTGCTTCTGATTGCCATTTTCGATTTGGCAAAGTACCGAATGGAGACTGAACTCAGCTCATCGTGACAGCTGTGAGTCCGAGGCTGAGCCTGTGCTGCAATGCCAGTTTTGACCACTTGGTTGTTTTGCCTTTGACCTTTAGTTGTTTTTAGATATCTTTTGAGATTAAAAGTAATTATGAAATGTTTTTGGCCCTTTTTTTGAATTTTTAATAAGTTTCTTTAGAATGTCTTTCGAGAAAACCAACACCGACTGTTTCCCGTTCAAGCATCGCTACCTTCAGATGCTGTGACAGTAAAAATCATTCTTACTTTGATTAGAATATCATTTAATGATGGTATTTACATACAATTACTGCCG
This sequence comes from Zanclus cornutus, assembly GCA_029814745.1. Lineage (NCBI taxonomy): Eukaryota > Metazoa > Chordata > Actinopteri > Acanthuriformes > Zanclidae > Zanclus > Zanclus cornutus. The sequence goes on along the minus strand of JAQQZW010000022.1, from coordinate 26,256,667 downwards.
ATAAGATCAGTGAATGGTCTTGGCTTGACACCTACGAACCACCAACTCATTGTCATTGTGTTTGTGAATTTGAATTTTTTTGCACTGAGGCTCATTTGAATTGAACGAGACCAATTTTGCACCAAATGTATGCATATTACCTAATTTAAATACATGCAAATATCACCAGGGGCCTCAGGTGCTGTTGGTTCTGCAGCAAAGTTACGGCTGTCTTTCACCCTTTGTGGGCGCTTTGTGAATTATCAGGTGTCTGCTGTCTCATTTCTGCAGGTTTTACTGCCTCGATTCTTTTGTGAATTCACCACACAGTATGTGGAAAATATAATGGAGTGTGTAATAACTTTCCAGGCTCTCCATGTGAAAAGTAGTCAATACATTTGTAAGCCAAACATTCATGTCCTCCCTTCATGAATGACTCATTTATCGATCTTTTACTTGTGCTGCACCGTTACAGCCAGTCGGTGGAGCCCCGTCGGTTTATTTTGCACGTGTTGTGCACGAGTGCAGCTTGTGCACTTTGTTCCGAAAAGGTGCCCAAAGAATCCCGTGAAGCTCGAGAACTCGAGAAGTCCGTAAAACACAAGATTACAGCCGATGACAACATTTTTGAATTTATGACGTGAATGTTTTTTAATATATTTATAGATATTATTTTTGTACACGTAGCGTGTAAACAGGATAAGGTAAAGGTCAGACAGGGGAGATATCGGCTGGAAGTTCCTGCCTGCAGAAACCTTGTCCACTCCTGCAGGCGGGAAAGAGAGAGAGCGCTCTGGAGAAACTCCTGAGCTGCTCCCAGCCGCAGGATCAGCACCTTGGAGAGCGTCAGGCTCACAAAGTGTATTAAAGGGGACGCAGGCCCTCCAACCAGCTTGTGCACTGTTAGTGCAGAGGAACAGCATTGGAGCAATCCAGCTTATTCAGCAGAAGACACCTCTGAGGAAGAACCAGCATGCAGAGAGACACATGCTTCATGTTCCCTTTTACTCATTCGACTCTTTGGGTTAAAAACCTTGCAGCTCCAGTGTGGTGAGCGTCGAAACCTCAGCTATGAGACTCTACTGTCAGATCTATGGAGTTATGAAAACATTCAGTCAAACTCATATTTATGGCTGTAAAAATGAAAGCATATCTTTTTTTGCTTGATTAAAATAAGAGAGTTTGGAAATATGGTAACGTTTTGTCAGGAAAAGCAAAATGCAAGTTTTTAGAGATCTACCTGACACACACACACACACACACACAGAAAAAGACACACGCTTACTCACCCATATAGCTTAGCATGAAGAGGCACACAAGACTAAACTATGTTGTGAATGTACATTCACACACACACACACACACACACACACACACACACACACACACACAGTGCATTAAGACTGGAAAATCTGAACCGGTTAAAGGATAATTTACCTGACTGTTAAATTAAATGCACTAAATTATATAAAACTGTGTATGAAAATTCTATCAAAGCTGAAAATGTTCACACACACACACACACACACACACACACACACCCCACTTCACAATGTTTATCAATCATTAATAAGGATTTGGAAATTAATAAAAATGGTTGAATTTCCAAATCCAAGTCAGATTTCAGTGAAATAAAAGTCAGTTTGATCGTATCAGAGAACTCTTGCTCGTTTATTTTCCCTGCAGAGGTTGTATTCAGTCGGCTCAGTTTCACTCCATATTTTCCCCCTGGTCATCCACGCCCCACCTGCAGCGGCTCCAGGCCCGCCTGTGGGACCGGCCCCACAGTTTGAGAACCGCTGGTTCCAGCCAAAAAGGGGAGTAACCATTTTTTTTTTAGCAGTCAGACAGCTGATTGCTGAGCCGCATTGGAAAGAGAAAGAGAATAAGAGCTAAGAGGTAGAAATAATTATTCATCTGCTTTGAAAGAGCATTTACACTGAGAATCAGAGAGATGAGCTTTGGTGCAGCACTCAGTCTTTTACGGCAGATACAGCGTCTTTCTCCAACTTTAACCAGGAAGGTTTTGGCAGCTGTTGTTTTCCAGTATTTACCAGGTAGACGTTTACACAAACCACAGTCTTCTCTCAACGATGTCCAGTTGTTTTTTTGTGCCTCAATGTAACAAAACCCTCATTATTGAAGATGCAGATCAAAAAGTGCTGATATGAATCTTTTAATAACAGTTAAAACATTTCAAAATGCACAGATTAAACGATGTTGATAGACAGAAAACACACAAATAATTTCAGATGACAGTAAAAAACCTGCTTTAATGTTTGGTTTTTAGGATTACCATCAGATTTTACATTACTGGCCTGTACAGACATAATAAACACACGGCAGTTATTAGTGGGACGTACAGAGCAGCTGTGACGCCCACTAACACACACTCAATACTCACACAAAGCTCATTAGGTGTTTGAACTAATGCGCTGTGATAGTATATGTGGGAGGGAAGAAACGTGTGTGTGTGTGCGTGTGTGTGGGTGTGTGTGTGTGTGTGCGTGTGTGTGTTCCTGGTCATTCACAGCTGCCCGCTCAGTGCAGAGCTAAGATAACACACAGAGATGACTTCACTGTCAAATCCCCCTTAAATCCCCCTCCCTCAGTGTGTGTGTGTGTGTGTGTGTGTGTGTGTGTGTGTGTGTGTGCATGTCCATCAATGTCCTGCTCCATTCACATAACATCATCCTCCATTAATCTCAATCACTCTGTCTCATTTCTTCCTCTTTAATCAAATCTATTTCCTTGTCTCTCTTTTCTTGTAGCTGCTTTTTGTCCAAATGTTGAAGTATTTTCTCTTCTTTTTTAGGAGAAAACATTATTTTATCTAATATTTGAACATGTACATTACATATCACCGAACTGAGAATCCAATCACTGCAAACAAAAATGATCCATTGTGTATTTCTGTGGTAAATAAAAGCAGTTCCATTGGTATTTATTCTGCTAAACCCGGCTCACATTTCACCTACTAGCAAAAGACATTTTCTTACATGGCTGCCAAGAGAAATCAGGCCAAATTAAGATAAATATGGTGCATTTGCACAAGCTACCAGTGCATGGCATGGCTAGTGAGCTAGCAGCCAATTTTATTAATATAGTTTTAATTTGTCACTACACCCAACACCAATTCACAATTCGCCCTGCCAGACACAGCTGCCAAGTCCGGATCAGTTCCTGTTCCCACCATCACTGACCAGTTTCGCCAGTGAAACATCATTTGGTGTCCAAACACCACTTGTCATCCTCAATAACCCGACACCATTTAATATCCCCAACACAGTTTTTTAGTCTCACTAAGTGAACAGCATTGACCATGACACCTATAACAATGTATAATTCTTACAAAAACCATTTACCGTCCCCAGGCCTGCAAATCCGACACCGACTCCAGTCCCTCATTCAATTTACCGTCCCAACCCAGCCTGTCAGAACCATTTATGAGCTCTAACACAGTTTGGTATCCCCACTGCCGTTCGTTATTTCTAAGATCACTTCCAGTCTCTCAGCCTCACTGACTGTCTCTGAGGCCTTGACAACATGCTTTTCTACGCGTTTTTGCCTTTCGTCCACTCACAAACGCAGTTTAAAACTAGAAACTGATCGTTTTGAAAATTCTTTTCAGGACGCAGACGTTCAGAAACTGTTAGCTGTGTCGTCCTGTAGTGGAGAAACAGACTTTTTTGGCCTGTGACGACAGAGTGTGTGTTGTTTTCTCCTTTGTTCACATGAGGCGATACAGCGCTGGCGCTAACCTTGCTAACAGGACGTTTTACATGTGTGCACATTAATGCTCAGTCACTCTTTCACTATATTGAACAACAGAGGCATCAGAATGAGCCACAGGTCACCTCACAAAACACAGATCCCACCGCCAACATCACAGGATTTGGATGAGAACTGGTCCCACCTCTGGTTGCTGGTCGCCGACTGGCTAGTACAGCTTTAGGGTTTGGGTTATATTGCCACCTGTTGGCTTGGCATGCTCACGACAGTGTTTTTTAACTGTGTTTTTAGAGTTTTTATTTGGACTGAGATTTATTCAACTCAACTCAACTCAACTTTATTGTCATTCTGCCATAAAAAGAGTTTCAAGTTGAATGAAATTCAGTTTCGAATGGACGAAGGTGCATATATATATATATATATATATAGAGAGAGAGAGAGAGAGAGAGAGAGAGAGAGAGAGAGAACAAAGGAGGGGAAACCCGGTTTTACGTGAAGTAGGTCTGAGATCATTACACACATTCTTAACGCCGTCCTCCATCCCTAAAGCAATTTATTATTCACAGAGCTGTTTGCTAATCAATTCACTAACTCCTTCAACATTTATAATCCCCACTAACATTTAACCATCATTATTACCACTATAAATGCCAGTTAATAAAAATTCCAGCTTACCCTGCCAGATCCCGAGTGCCATTTACCCGCCCCAACAAAGTGACACCAACCACAACGCCAAAGTCCAACAAACATCATTTACAATCACTGCTCGCCCAATACATGAACCATCTCAGCTCACCACCCTGCACACCATTTATTATCCTGAGTGCTCCTCCAATGCAACACCATTTACTTATTCCAGCACCGCAGTTCGACAAACAGCATTTACTGAGCCTGACACAGTTTACAAGACAAGTCCTACGAACACAATTTACAGTCCCCACTGACGCTGCATATTTCCCATTTGGTTTCCCTAAAAGATTTCCAACAGTTTAGTTTCCCCAACACCATTTACCAGGCGAATCACCATTCTCCATCCCTGACATCCATCTGATTATCTCTCTGTCTGCGTCTGTCTGTCTGTCCGGTGTATCCATCTCTTTTCCTTTGTCTTTCTGACACACCAATGACCGTTATTTATTACCCAGCAGCCCCTGCTTTAGCCAGGCATGCCAAGGCTGGTCGCTCTGTCCTCAGGCAAACTCTCTCTCTGTCTCTCTTTTTTTATCATCCCCTCTTTCTCACTCTCTCTTTCTCTGCCAATGTCTCTCTCTCTCTCTCTCTCTCTCTCTCTCTCTCTTTTTATGCTGCTGTC